>JAQFVV010000098.1:373719-413719 GCA_028023455.1 Epiperipatus broadwayi | reverse complement strand
GTGCGATTATAATTACGATAGAATGACAGCCTGTTAAGCTAAATTGCGCAGATGCTGTGAGAATGTTGTTAATAAATGAATACCTTCGAACAACCACATGATATAGTATTTATATAAGAGTAAAAAAAAACAACATTCTCACAGCGTCTGCGCAATTTAGCTTAACAGGCTGTCATTCTATCGTAATTATGTAACCTTTTGTAATAACAGACTCAATTTGTCAGAATTTAATGCTCTCATGTTTTAGATAATATATGAATGGATGGATACAGATGTCTTGTGAGAAGCAGTTATTCTTGATTCAGTTGTAGAAGCCAATAGTAGCAACAGTTCAGCAATAAAGAGAACAGTGAAAAATAGTTTTGTAATCTAATGTGAGACTCATCTCACTAATAACTTACAAAAAATACATTAGTAATAGTAATATTAGTGATTAAGCCAATGCACATGCACTTTAAAGATAAATTATAAATGAATACTCAATTTTCCAGACATGAGATATAGTATTTTAAAAAGAATGGAATGAATCCACCCATTATAAAATGTGAATTTGAGGAAAACCATGTGGTGAGTTTTATCTAGAATCTAAGCATCATCAAATCTTATCATGTAACATGTTCACTAAGAGAAATCTGCAACAAGCTGTATTTCCAACCAAAAATATGACTGTACAGTTAGTGTGTTAGCATGACCTGCAAATTCATAGGTTAATGACAAAATAAATAAATTTAACCTGTGTGACACCTAAAAATATTCGATTGTAGAAATGGATACATTTAATTGCATATATTATCCTGAAAATCTGTGTTAATGGAGAAGTTATCATAATAGAAATTTGATTCTATAAAAAAAAAAGTTAATAGAATTTCTAGAGAAAAGAATTGTTTAAACTCAATAATGGAAACCAGCATGAAAGAAAATTGAAAATTACAACTACCTAAAAAAAACTCAAAAGTAAAAAAATCCATGATAAAAAGGCATAGTGTGCACATCTATATTTATAGATAAGTTTTAATATAAATAATAATTGGTAATAAATAATTTTTATTAATCTTTTTCTACTTTTGAAATGTTTTTATTCATTTTATTTTTTCTCCAAAATTGTAATAAATTATAGTTAATTTAAACTTTTCTTACCTCTTATTTGTGAGATACTTTTTATATTTAATTATTAAAAAGGGAAGAATAAGCCAGAATATAAACAATAATTAATTTGGTATTTAGAATCAACAAGTTAAAATTACTTGGTGGATGAAATTATATTTTGTTGATAAAAATGTATTTGTCTTGGAATTATTATATTATCATAACTTTTCTAAATTTTTTTAATTAATTTATTAATTTATTAAAAAAAGCATTTTTAAACGAATAGTGTTAGTGTCTTATTTCTCCAGCTATCTTTTCTATGGTTTGGTAGTGTGTGTGATTGAATAATTTGTAAATTATCCCAATAAGATTATTTCAGTTAAAGTAGATTAAGCATATATGTTTATACTTTCTTTTGTTTATAGTCAGAATCTCTACGGTACTTTAAGCTAACTCTAGAGCAATAATGGTTCATTTATTTATGTTTGGGAGTTTAGGTTTGTATTTGGACATCCAGATAATACTCTAGATGGCATGAAGTAGAGATCATTAAGTCATTTAATTCCTTTTATATCTTTAGAAAACTTAGTTTATAGTTGGTCTATACATTTATCATATCATATGGCCTGATCATTAATGAGGATTAGTATGTTTCAGGATTCCAGCATTATTTTTATGATAGATATTTTATTACTTATTCATTTACAACCAGATGATTGTTGTACATTATGCTCTAAATATGGCATTGACTATTGAATCTTTAAATCCAGTCACAGTGAATGACTGTTGAATAAGTATTTTATTCTGGCACTGGTTCTCTTGCTCCCCTTTTACATTTATTTTTTTGTTAATTTTCTATGTTATATATTTTTTTTATATTTTATTTATGATATATGGGGATGATGATTATTTTCCTATCTCACCATATTACTCTATCATTGTGTATGATTATAATATACATTATAAATAATATGGTTAGCTGGAATCAACTACCCATGTTCCACATTTAGGTTATCTGTTTTATATCAGAATGATTTTCCAAATCCATCTAAAAAAACTATTTGGAAAAAAAAGTTTTTGAGACAGCTTTATTTTTATATATTAGATAAATTATCTAGTGAATGTGCCAAAAATATAATATTTAGGCTGTCTGTCTTGACTGTAAGCCAAAATCCCTTCTTCATATCAAAATATTTT
This sequence comes from Epiperipatus broadwayi, assembly GCA_028023455.1. Taxonomy (NCBI): domain Eukaryota; kingdom Metazoa; phylum Onychophora; class Udeonychophora; order Euonychophora; family Peripatidae; genus Epiperipatus; species Epiperipatus broadwayi. The sequence goes on along the minus strand of JAQFVV010000098.1, from coordinate 411,436 downwards.
ACATGTCCTATGTACCCTAGTTCAATTCTCAGAATATACAACTAAATCATACATCAGACAATTATCTTTACATTTCCAAAGTATGACTGCAGTTATTATTAAAAAAAAAATAATATGCTAATGATTCCTAGAATATATATTATGACTTCTTAAACCTTTTTAGCTAGGCTAAACATCGTATGACTGAGCGTGTTGGTTGAATTGCCACTTAGGAGCCATTAGTATGATCCATCTCACCAAATATTTGCGTCTGTGTGTTTAAAATGTAAGAGTGGGTTAACAATTGGCAATAAAATTAAAACATATGATTAGAAAGAAGTGGATCATTTAAAATAATAAACATATTGAGAATATTATAGATAAATTTGAATTTTATTAAATATAAAGACTATATCTAAGATTGAATGAAATGTAATAAGTTTTTAATCTAATAAATAAGAATTAATACCCATTTATATATTTATTAAGATGGGATTTTGGGAATAGTGTTTGCTAAAAAATACACATTTATATAAATATATGTATATATTATACATGATAATTATTTCAAGAAATTGCTTTTATATTATCTTGTGTTTATATATTCCTAATGTATTCTCGTCTAATAAGTTAATTACAAGTAAATTAATTAATGGTTGTCACTTAGCTTTTATTTTTAATCATTGAATAAAACTAATTATTATTAACTACGTTATTATAATTGTTATTTATATTTAATAATCAATTTTTTATTAATAGATTAAATAATATTTGCAGAGGAAACATTTTATAATTTAAATGTATAAAATTAATATGATCAAATAATTTGTATGTATAATCAAATTTTAAAAAGTTAAAGTTAAAATTCGTTTAAAATTCTACATATTTTTAAAAAAAAAATGTCAGAATAAAATGAGGAAAAATATTGTAGGAAAGTATATCACTAATTGAAAAAAGCTGTCTAACGCTACCGGCAATGAAATTTTTCTTCTTACAGATACATTAAGGTCAGGTAAAATATGTAGAAAATATTTTAAATTTTATAATAACATTATTAAAAATATAAGAAAAAAAATTTGTTTGATTTATTAATAAAAACATGTTTTTATTAAAAAAAAAAAAAAAACTTTATATATAAATGTATGTGTGTGAATTCTCATATGTACTATTTCTATTTAAAGTTAAATAATGTCAAATTAATCGCAGATAATTCATGGATATTTTAAATTAAATCAAATATTGATTGCTATATTTTGTAGTTAGTTCATCGGATCTGTAAAAGTTTTTACTTATTAAATATTGATATAGTTTAAAAAGTTAGTAATTTAATAATATGGTTAGAATCCAGGTATATAAAATATACTTATTATCATAAAAGTTTTTAAACATTTGATTATAAAAATTCTATTACTCAGAAGATCACGTGATATTTAGCCATCGAAATTATACGTGAATTTCAGTTCAATAATTTTAGTTCTTTTATCTGTTTCTCTGCACTAATGTGACAAACTGCACATAAAAAAATAATAAAATAATTAGTTGGTTGATCAAGCAAATGAAATTCGAGCCTTCACAGATTGTGTCTAAATCAGGAATCTTTAACTCTTATGTTGGCCACTATATCAACTCTCACAGAATTGATATTTTGGATATTAACAGGAATTGATTTTTTTTTTATTCTTCACCATTTGATCAGTAGTTAAAAACTGATCAGAGAAGCCTGTTGCTCTTATAATGCATATTATTTTTTAAACAGGATAACGAAGAACATATATGAATATACATGTATATATTTATATAAATTTTTAATGAATTCAGTTTTATTCTATTTATTAGAGGCATCTAGGGCATAATGTTGTGTAATTAATATATACTATATGGTATTAGTAATTCAAATTTCTATACTAACTTCTGGCTATTTACTCTCATCAATGAGTCATATATATTAAGGCTATAATCTTAAGACTATGCACTTAGATACGACAGTAGAGACCTCTATAATTTTTAACAAGATTTGTAGAGGTTCCTACTGTCGATCTAGGCACATAGTTTTAAAGTTATAGCCTTAATATATATATATATTACTTACATAATGAGTATGCCATCAGTAAGAGAAATTAGACTTACATCCATATATCCAACAGTCATCTATATTTTTTTATATTATTCAAGATAATGATTTGATATTTAGAGATTCTAAATTTTTGAATCAAAATTAACTTTTTATATAAATATAAAAGCTTGGACTAGCAGCTACATATTTTAGTAATCTCAATTTTAAGCTGACTGGAGGCATCATTGATACTTTACTTCAAATCACCACATGCCTTTTTTAATAATATTTAACATTTGAATTAGGAGTAATAATCTACACTATTTAACTACAAAAAAAAAACATAGAAATAATTGCTAGATTTTTAGAAAAATATCAATCCACCTCGTTGATAATAGCCAATAGCAAGAAACTAGTCTAAGAATTGGGAAGTGTTGCTAATATCTAGGGTTTATTCATTATTCAAACTCACAATAGATAGCTCTAAAATAAAATAACTAGAGATAATCATTGCTTCTGAAATTGTGGCTGAAAATAACTGAGAAATCACTGTGATGTTTTATTTAGTATATATATAAGAAAGAATAGCAAAGCCTGAAAAAAAATCAATAATGTATTTTATGTATTTATTGAAGCATTTTATCTTTTATTAAAATTCAAACGATTTTATTATTTAACTAAAATAAATATTGAAATTTCATTTTATAAATTTAATGCAAGTATTTTGAAGAGGTGAAACACAAAGTCTATTCTACTTAGTCATAATGGAATCATTGTAAATATTTTTAAATAAATAGAAATAAAGAACTATCAAACATATCTACATATCAGATGTCTAAGTAATGATGACGTATTAGATGATTGGGAAAGTGCTGTAGTAAATAAAATAAATGAATTATTGAGTGATTTATAGTTTTAAAGTTCATAAGAAATTTAAAAACTGAAAGTGATAGAGGAAAAGCCATGATCCATGGACTTGAAACTATAGATTGTGCCACAGAAGATAATGCAATACTTATATTGATAATTAAAAAAGAATTCCATATATATAAATGCTCTTTCAGTTTTACATAATATTTTTATTAGGTTTATTTCAAATTACCTATGACCAATATTAATAACTCATGCCAATCAGAAAAACAAGATGGCATTTAAAAGTGTTATAACACAGCAGATCACATTTAATTATTATAAATAGTTACAAAAATTACCATTAGGTATAAGTTGTCATTTTGCAGTAGATTTCTAGGTCATGAAAAGGTGTCTGATTTTATAATATTTCTATAATAATTAAAGCTTGGTAGAATAATATCAACTTTTAAAAAATATTTATCATTATATTTATATTATAGTAATAATTAGTAAAAATAGTAATTACTTAAATCACCTAAATGGTGAAATACTTAGGCTTCAGAACTTTAGAACATGTAATAAGAAGAATAGTAAAAGCATGAAAGTACAAACTAAAAACAAATACTAAAAAAGACTAAAGTAATGTTCAATACATTTCTAAAAAAAAGAAAAAAATAAAAACTAAGACGAGAAAAGTGCACAATGATCTTGAAAGTAAAAAGGGTTTTTTATCCTAATGGCAAGTTTCCAGAAAGCTGATTTTGAATAAGTCTGTACTTGAAAGTAGTTTTCAATATTATTGAAAATATACTCAAGATTGATAATTTTTGGAAGAGATAGAAGAAATATCCAATGCTAAATATTCATTTATTGATTACTCATTCATGATTAGTTGAATTAGCTCTAAGTTATTTATCTGAATAAATTCTTTTTCTGAAGAAGTCATTTAGTTAATAAAAAAAAATTACAGTTATATTCATTCATTAATTATAAACGTGTACTCATTTCAATCATACAATAATGGAGAAATTGACAAGTGAATTCATTAATCATATCAATATTTTGTTTCATTATAATTAGATGAATAAGAGTTATTAGATTGACAAAATATTAGAATCTTTTAATCTTAAATCACTTTATTTCTATCAGTAACTGTAGCATAAAAAAAATATTTATTTTTGTATCTTTTTTAAAAAAGAAAAGTGGAAGATGATTATTACTACTTAAGAGTTTGTCATTTATGACGTTTTTTTTTAATAATGACTTTAATTTCACAATTAATAAAGTTATTTCTTTTACATTAGAATCTGTAACAATATCAAACTTTGTTAATTAAAGGCTTAAATAGCAAAAGAAATTTTATTGTTAGGTATTAAGCATATTATCATTTTTTTCATAATTAAAGAAATTTTATTATGTAACTTTAGACGTATAATTATTTTTTGTTAGTAAAGTAGTTATATATTGTTGTACAGAAAATCAAGGGATATTTCAATAAAAATAGGGCAGATTTAGCACTACAATTCTATTCGGGCTATCAAATTGAATTCGTTGTTTTATTTTCCTTATATGTGATTTAATTCATGATATTTGCAATTAAATATTTTCCTGCATTTAAAGCAATCTATCTAAATAAGGATATATTGAAAATAAAAAAATTATTTTGTTTATTTATTTACAACAATATCAAAAACGAGTTAAATTTTAATTTTTTGATGTAATTACGGTAGAAAGTATATAAATGATTGCACATTTATCTTTTATTAGATAACAGATTTTTTTTTTTTTTTTAAGAATTTAGCACTTGTGCATATGTCTATCTATCTATATATATATAAAAATAATTATAAAACACATAAGATATCTAAATCACTCAACCTTCACATCGGCTGGCATAATTATCCAGCAAAGCCAGAGAGAAATTCTCAATATGTGTATGCGCTTGCGCATAACATAATTCATTTTAATTCTAGAGATCATCAATGTAAAATATTAAAGTAGTATCTACACTATAAAAAATAGCATTTCTATTTAAATAGGTAGAGAAACGATTATGTAGCCACCACAAAGACATTGATGGCAATTTTAGGAATAATAGAAAAAGATTAATTACAAAAAAAAAAAATTACAGTTCAAAATAAAATAGTAAAATCACAGAATAAGTAAAAAAAAAATATTCAATCAGAACCAAAACATAAATAAAGTATACTGATCAGGCTTAAGATTGTGAAGTTTGATTGGTTGGATTTAAATTTAGTCATTGGTTTTTATTAAACTACATATTAGTTGTTGTTTTTTTTATAGATGTATCATCACATTTATTAATATGATATGTTCTTTTTAAAATCACTATAACTTTTCTAATATTCTCTCATGATGAATTTCATATCTGGTTAAAATTTTGTAAAAATATAAATGATAGTCAGGTATCTAAGGGCAAGTGCTCAAGTTGAATGATATTGAAAGCAAATGTTGTTTTACTAATAATATCCATATTCTATTAATTTTTCAAATGGATAGACCCGAGCATTAAAATTGATTATGCTACATATTTCACCAGTGAAAATGTGTGTGTGTTATTTCTAATATTCTCATGAAAAAAAGATGATTCATAGTATTATTTCTGAATCTTCTGTGTAGAAAAAATATAATAGCTAAAATAGCTGATGTTTCAGTACAATAACAAATACTTTTCTCACAGCTTCTTTCTCGAAACGTAAGAATGTATGTGGTGAGATTTAAAATTTTTTTTTTCCTTTGTGTTTTTCTCATCATCTCAAATTCTATTGGTTGAGAAGTTTTAAAAAATATTTTATCCTCCAATAGCTTTTTCCAAATATTGTTAATTTTCTTCAATGCACACTTTTCATTTATGCTCTTAGGCCTTTTAAAAATCTCTATAGCTTCCCTTAGCAGACTCTGGCCATATTGTTTAATTTTTGTCAAAATATGTGCTTTATTAAAATTGATGTCATAGGTAGTTAATTTAATGTGTGAATAAATTTACTTGGAATGCCCCATAACCATATTGTTTCAGCCATACTTCCCCTTTTAATAAAGAATAGCCTAAAATTTTGCAGCCCATTGAAAAAGACAAATTTAGATGATGGTTTATTTGAAGGAGAAATATGGCTAAAAAATATAGCTTTGGGGCATTTTAATTATTTTATATAGATTTCAATTAGCATTATACATCGTTTTTATTATATATATTGTAATAGTACACCTGTCACCAATTGAAATGGCCCAATTGTTGGGAAAGCCAATTGTAATAGTACGTCAATAAACATATAGTGCTGATCACATTGTGGCGTCAATTGTAATGGATAATATGTAATCTAAATGATCTCAAATGAAAATACACACATATGAAGAAAGAAGGCCCAAAACATTGTTACCAATTGTAATGGAAAATTATATAAGATGAAAATAATGCTCCAAACATTGGATGATAATTGTAATTGAAATTACTATATGTAGCATCAAATTTAATCATTAACTTACTAAAAATATGCTGTTATTTTGGCTAGCTATACAAATTTACTTAATAATATAGAGCATTGACTATAATACATTATTAATTAATTCTCAGGGTTAACTTTATTTACAATTAAGTATATAGTAATATTTACTAAGGCTGTAACCTTATGAATAAGCGTCTGAAAAATTCAAAGGAAGGGACCTCTACAGGTCTTAGCCACAAGCTTATACCAAATATAATTTGTAACAAAAGAAATTTTATTGAATCCAAAATATATTTATTCAATTGACATTATTAAGACTTTAATACTTTTATATTTTCTGGCTTGAAATTGATGTACTAAAATAAATAAAAAATAAATAAATTAAGAAATCTCAAATAAAACTCAAAATCATTCTTTTATATAAACAAATGATATAAGTTTATTTCAAAATTGTAATTTTTTTTTGAATTTATGTAATGGCATAAATACACACATATATAAATAAGTTATTAATTCAATGTCCACACAATATAAATCATTTAAATAAACATTTTAAAAGAATTAAGTGATTGACACTTTCATTGGAGAAATTCTAGATGATCATAATATATGTAACATGTGTGGATTATACCAACTAGTCATATGCTTTAAAATTTATACATTTACAATTATAAAATAGTGTTGGTTAGTTTGTGAATGATTGCAACTCATTATAGCACAAAACACAGACATTCTTATATTTTAAATCACTAGTATAACTAAGCATTCTAAAGGAATCACATCCTTCAAATAAACTCAATTTGATATTACATATTTATGTACATGTAACCTTACCTACTATGGTGTAAAATTTAGTTTTAATTAAATCTCATGAGTGATAGATCCAAAAATAAGACTCCATGGTGCAACTAACATAAATATATCATAAATATAGTGGCTTCCAAAATAACACCTACATTTGAGGCAAAAGAAGATGCATGGACCTTTATCTCAGTGCATCAATAAAATATATGCAGAAGCTCACTGAAAAACAACAACAATAAGTATCTAGTAATATGTGATTACAATCACTGGCAACATAAGTAATATCAACTCATGGACAATTGCAATACAAATGGGAAATTTATTTGCTCCATCTGGCACAATAATAATAACTATAATAAATAAGGCCTGACATACTAAGGATATTTTACAACTAGTAATATCAAGATAGAAACTTCACAGAAGTTGATTAAAGTTATAACCATAATTTTAACTTCAAAAAAATAATAAGTAACGTCTGAACCAACAGATAAATTTAAAAGTCAATTGACTGAAATATAAATATAGATAATGACTAGCATATGAAATATTGGCACTAAGATATAATGCATGCAAGTTTGGAATATTAAATATTTTTTAACTTTAATAATTAGTGGACATGAATAAGTTCAATCAGATTGTGGAAGTAAGAATTAACAAACTAAGATAATTGTTAAACAATAATATTATTTATAAATGTTAATTCTATAAGTTTGTATGTTTGTTTAATTCCTATGCAATGAAATATACTTTATTGCTTTTCAATTTAAACTGATAAATGACATTCATTATTTAATACACCAGTATGCAAATGCAAATTAAATAAGGATAATATATATATATATATACTCATAATTACATCACATTTGTGTAATTTAAACTATAAAATGGTTTTAATATAAATACATGAATATATATAAAATTGACTATTATCATTCTTAAGATTCTTAACATTTAAAAAAAAAATTACAAATGAGTTTTTAAATGTTTCACTTGCATATGCTTTATAAAACTACAATTAAATGGGGGTTTTTTTAGAATAAAATAGACAATAAAATAAAAAAAGATAAATTTAAAGTTACCATTAATGTTCCCATGCTTTTTAAAATAGTCAATTATTTCCAGCACTTTAAATATTTATTCATCCTAAAATGGCACGAAGAAAGGTTGTAATATGTACATATTATTAAATCAGTAGATTAGTTTCCAGTTGTTTCCATGATGTTTGACTACGTATTCTATTAAGTTAACTATTATTTTAAATTAAGAAGACATTCCATAGGCATAATATGATTTATTCATATTATTAAAAAAAACTAATAGCTATTTTTTATTTATTGGTAACCGTGGGTTTACTTTAGATTCCATGTTTTACAAGATTCCAATGGTGATATATATTGGCATATTGAGGAGGCAGAAAGCCCCACAATGATAATGTTATAATCAGCCAATCATTTTTAGTATTTATCCTTTATATTATAAGTTTTGTAATCAAATTTTGAATAATAATTTGTTTGGAAAATGACCGACAACAGTTATCACTTCTTCTTTCTTTTTTAGTTAGTTAGTCAATAATAAAATAGTTTTTCTCAAAAGCTCACGATCTCTCGATCTCTCGCTCCATAAAATCCCTTGCTAATTTTAAGATCTCCAACAGCATTGTTTAGCAATTTTAAATATTTTAATAACAAAATAAAAAATTATTATATCACAAAAATTCATTTTGACAGTCTATTAAATAAATAAATATAAATAACCATAACAATAATATAACATTTTAAAACAATTTTTTTAAAACAAAATACAATTAAATTAGAATTGGTAATTTAAATATTATAGCTAATATCTATAATAAATACAAACTCGTAATTATATACATATATATTGCCATCACAATTATCCATCTTAAAACAAAGTATATCATAATAAATAAATAAACCTGAACTAAATAACAATAAACAATTAATAACAATAACACTGACAACTCATCTATAAATCCTTAAGTAAAACTATATTAAAGACATTTTTTTTAAAACTATACTAAAATTTCAAAAAAAAAAAAAAATAAGGATGGATTTTCTATCTATATACATATGAGAGGTTTTTCTAAAAGAATTGTATTTTTAAAAATATTACTTATTATTAATGCATATTACAACGTTAATACATATTATCAAAAAAAAATCCAATTTTTCAAAATGTTGTAATTTTTGAATTTATTATTTCATTATTTTTAACAGATTATTAATTTATAGAATATTTACAGTAATCATTTGTGTTCCTAATTACTTTTCTGTTAAAAAATACCAGTTATAAATTACATTTTTATACTATGTTGAAAACTTTATAAATAAACAGAATGCTATTTATATGATGACACCAATCCATTACAACATAATAATAATTACAATATGATAAATATATAATAGAATTTATATGTAAAATTTTTGTCATGAAACTAAGTTAAAATATCTAATTATAGGATATTAGTATATAGTGGTTAAGTTTGTCATTGTTTATCTCATAATAGTATAAAACTATTGTTGTGAGATAATAAACTGTCACTATATAATAAATGATGGGCTTTTTTAATAATGTAAAAACTCATTTATATTGTGATGTATTATATTATTTTTTTATTTTATATCTTTTTGCATTGATATAATTGAAATACAATTAAATAAATCCGCCTTTCTTTTATCACTATAACAATGCTTATTTTATATTAATGTACATATATATATATTAAAAGTTTTTAACATGGATGAACCCGCAAAATATGTATTTTATATATATATATTTGTTCTTATAAACTCATTGTATAAATTTAGCAGTTGAAAATCATGCCTATATATGGACATAAGTTATTATGTAAATGAGGCTTAATATGTAAATGCAGCATTAAATGTTCCATTTTTTCAATAATGGAATGCATGAATCCTTTCTGTTGGTTGCATTTGGATCTTTTGCAATTGCCCAAGCTTCCTTATTTTTTTTTATATTCTCTCTTCGCACAAATTGTCCTCACATTAGTGAAACTGAAAGAATGACCTGTAGTGAGCTTGTGATCAAGAAAAATCAATTTATATTCATTATTCTGTTTTGCTCTGTTGTTTAAATATATATACAAAGTGATCCTCATAGATCTACTTATTTAAGATTCACTGTAATAAACAGAACTACAAAATGGGGCACTGCATGTAATTTTGGAAACAATTTGAGGGACCTAGTCTGCTGGCATTTTATCTTTTGAATTATTTAATAAGTTGTTTAGTGATTAAGACAATATGAAGCTATCTCTGTGTAAGCATATATATTCCTTAGTTGCTTTATTTTGCACATCTAGGGACATATGGAAGGCTTATCCATGCATTTGGTACATTATTTTTAATTAAATTAGTGTAAAAGTTGCTAATTGTTCTTGTTAGCATATTCCAATTATATCCAGAACGTGTAAGATTATTGATATAAGCATCAATAAGGATTTTCCTATCAGCATTATATCTGCATAAATTCATATTTCTGTACAAGAGACATTTTAGACCTGCAAGTTTGTCTTCTAAAGGGACTCTTGATTTGGGATGAGTAGCTCCTCTTATTTGAATGGATTTTAAATTCATTTTGAAATCAAGCTCTGTGTTATTGGGTTTTTTTTTTGGGTGTAAACATCCAGAAAATTAATACAGTACTATGATTCTGCTTCTTGCATTAGAAAAGTTTTGAATTTCAACTTTTACTTTATTGTAAAACTTGATTACAACAAGTTGATTAATTAATGAAAAGAGAATTAAATCTTTTAGTTCAGGAAAGGCTGCTGGTCAGTCAAAATTGTCAGATTGATCAAGTATAAAATAAAATAAGCATTATTACAGTGATAAAAGAAAATCAGATTCATTTAATTGTTTTATATTTAGGATACTGTTCCAAATATTTACATTTTATAAGTATCAACCACTACTGATGTTGAACAATTTTTTTGTTTAATGATAGTACCCTGTTATTCAATTATTTCTATCTGATATAAAGATAGAGACCTTAAGACACATACATGTAATTTAACAAATAAAAATATTAAGCAATAAATTCATTAAATATATAAAAGAAGTATTTTTAATTGCATAATAGATAATTACCATTAACTTAATATAATCAAATCAAAAATTATCACATCCCAATTCTGACATAATTTTACATTTGTTTTCTGCCAGTTTAATAAATCAAAGTATCTATTAATACTCATTTCTTATTTTGGTTTTTATCTACCATTCTTTTCTCATAATATCAGTACTATAAAAATCAAAAACAAATTCAAGATTATATTATATTGATTTATAATCCAAGAAACAGACTGTGTGACATCTATTTTCACTTTTTGTGTCTTAATATTATTATGTAATATATGATGTTCGTTAAAATATTTTATTAATGCACATCATGACTCACCAATATGTGAAGGTTTACAAAAACACTATTTTCTAATTGATCTTTGTATTATTAATAAATCTGTTAAAAGTGTTATGTACGATCTTATACATTAGCAAATCTTATAAAATGTTTTACTGAGCACTATTTTATGTAATAAAATTAAACTATAAAAAGTAAAAGATGCTACTTTTTGAATCATAAATAATATTGACGTAATGTTGGAAAAATGGAATGATAAAAAATAGAAATCAAAAAAGCATTATCTATATTGAAAGTTATAATTGACTGTTTGTTAGTCTGCTTTTAGGATAGATTATATTTGCCTGTTTAATGAGGTTTATTTAAATTTCTTTGATTTAATAATCTTATTATTTTTAGTCAAGTTGCAATCTTTAATGTCTTTATAAACATATTAGACCATAGATATAGATGGATATCCATCTTGATTTTAAAAAGAAGATTGCCTTGATAACAGATAGAGATTGTTGATTGTTGTTGATATTGGCATTGTTTAGGTGTTGACTGCTTTTACGTATTTATATATGAATCTAATATATTAAATTAGCAGACAGCAAACATACATTGTATCAAGTTTAGATGTTATGTGACTTTTGATTTAAATATATTAAGTTACAATTTTCATAATTATGAAATCAAAAGTGCTTTTTAAAAATGTATTTATTATTTTAAAATTTTCTACATAATATTATTTGTAATATTTGATTGTATATAATTTACTTATACATAAATTTATATATATTCAAATTAACATGCATTTTTCTATATATACATGTGAGCAAGTGTGTGTACGCATGTAAAGTTCTAGCTGTTTATAGGTAAATATCATGTAATAATTAGAACAGTAAACTTCTTAATGCTAGTTATATTAATACAATGCCGTCTAGTATCAAAGCAATCTACAGTGGAAATGAAAGCCCATAATATTTTATGGATAATAAGTTGTATGTAATTCTATTTATTAGAATAAATATTAATTTTTTAGATATTTTTTACAGCCTTATTTACAAAATTGAGTTACCTTCTATTCATTTCAATAATCTTGTAAATATCTACAAAATATTAAATATATAAAGCAATTCGATATATATATATTTAGATCTATATATATACCTACATATGTAAAAAGTGTAGGTTTTAGAACTATGATGTTTTTAAAATGTTAATTACTTTAGTAATTCACAATGTAAGGAAAACTTAATTAAAAATTATAATTCAACCATAAGTTTTTTCAGTAAAGTTTATTATTAATTACATGCCAGGAGTTATATTTTATTATCAACAAAAAGAACAATAAAAAAGTATGAATAGTATATTTGAAACAAAATACCCGTAATTATGGGATAAACATAGAATTTAAGTTTAATATAATGAACAATGCACTGTAAATTGATAGTCAAGCAATGGCTGTAAGCTTTTAGAAAATAATTTAAAATTTTTAATTATAAAAATCTGAAAATAAATGTTTTAAAATAAAGTATTTTTATACTTTATTATTTAAAACAATATGATAAGCCTTGTGATGTAGAAATACCATATCTATTCATTTGGCATATGACCTGTATTCAAATCTGGACCTGATTATAGAGATATTGATTTTTAAAAGTATATCCAGCTTAACTTAGCTAAAAAAAAGTAAGAAAGAAAAACCAAATAAAGTCTCATAACTCAATCAATAGGTAAGCCGGTGAGTACTGCCTAGTTCTTCTTTGCTTGACTATAAGAGGCTATTGGAGAGTTCTTTCCACTGCTGTTAGATATTTAAAAGGTATTTAATAATGTTATTTAAGACAATATGTAGTATTTTTATATATAAAAATTAAAAAAAATTAGACTCATAATTACAATTATAATATAGGGTATATGAGCACAGACTTTCAGATGATCCATCACTCTCCACTCTATCTAATAACACTGATACACTCAAGCACATATATGCTGAAAAGATAAATAATCACCAATATACGTATTTCATGCTAAACCAGCAATCATCAGTTGGTCTAGATTATCATCTCTACATATATATATACCATAAGTGCTCAGATATATATTAAAATAGACGATCTTCATACTTTAATGGACTGGCTACAATCTACTACACACTCCATATGTGCTTGAGTGTATCAGTGTTATTAGATAGAGTGGGGGGTGATGGATCATCTGAAAGTCTGTGCTCATATACCCTATATTACATATATAGACACAGGTATATAATAAGCCTGTGTTTCAGTAATTACAATTATGTAATTTTCTTATCATTTTGCTAAATTGTTCTTATATGAACATTTAAACATTACCAAAAACATTTCTTATATGTATATGTAATGATAAATAATATTTTAATAATGAACAACTATAAGGACATGTGAAAATTTTACAAATCTATTTAAATAATAAGTGAATTGCCTTCTAGCTGCCATAAGAAGATCGAAAAGACATTAAGAGGTGGTCCTCCACTCTCTTATTGTAAAAAGTTATCGAACTTGGCTGCTAGAGGGCAGTTCAATTATTATTTAAATAGATTTGTAAAATTTTCACATGTCGTTATAGTTATATATATATATTACATTGTAATTTTATTATAAATAAAAGGAGGGGCAGTAACATTATAAAAATTAATGGTATATCAAACAGAATGGCAGGATTAGTTATTCAATGTAATAAAAGTTATGACTTTATAACTTTTTAATGTAATGAAAAACGCTTTTGATCACACCAAACCTTAACTTTAAAATTGGCATGGAAGAATTTAACACTAGAATTGAAAACTTAATGAAAAATAAAATTAATGTGGATAAATTTGGTCATGGTGACAAAAATGATATAACATGTAAACTTGTGGAATTTGCAGAAAAAAATTCTATATTATAAATTCTTTCTTTGAAAAAAATGCTAAATAAAAATTTACATGAAAACATTCAAATGAAAGTATCACAGAACTGAATTATATTTTAACTCACAGAAAATGTTTTTTTTTTTTTTTAATATGGTAATATTTTTAATAGATTCAACATAGGAAATGATTATCCATTAATGAAGTGTAAAATGTGTATCAATACAAAACTCGTTGATAAGAGAGGATGCACACTTATAGAAGTTTTGGAAAAGAAAAATGTATATTAAGTTTTTTTAAAAAAAACAGTGGTATATGCAAATGGTCCTGGAAACATTTAAATAAACATGCAGCAGAATTGAATTGTATTTTGACTAACAGAAAATATATATTCAAGATGGAAATATTTTTAATGGTTTCAAAACAAGAATTGATTATCAATTGATGATATATAAGATACATGTTAATGGAAAATTAGAGAGACAAAATTATTTAAAAAGACAGTATTAATAATTGATATTTCTAATCTTCAGAATGATTCTAGTAAATTTAAATTAATCATTTTTAAATACTGATGCATTGTCGAGATTGAAATACTAATAAGAATTATAACAGATAGTACAAAATGCAACAATTCATCAATAAATTTACATTTGTGATAACATAACTTAAGAAGATAAGAGGAATATAAAAATATTTTTAAATGATCAATTCAGAAAGAAAAAATGAATATCTAAAATTCTGTAAAATAGTATTTAAAAAAGTTAATGATATAAGAAAATAAAATTGTGAATTAATGAAAAATGTTAGGGAAAAATAATAAATGTTCTAAAAGTATAAAACAACATCATAAGACTGGAAGAAATATCATTTCAGCAATAATTAAGAAACTGAGAAAATATTACTGAATATAGGATGGCATTGTGAAATATGAGAAAGAATTTTAGCAAGTATGGTAATATGAAACAAGAAGATAATTCAATCATTACATTTATTACATCTTTTAAATTGCAAAGCATTTTAAATGAAATGAGACACGCAATTAAATCTATTAAAAAGGGTAAAGTTTCAAAAGATAATGGAATTTTTATTGATATATTAATAAAAACATAGAAAAAAAATTAGAAATATTTATATCAAAAGTTTAAATAATAATGATGTATTAGATGATTGGAAGAATATGGTGGCAATATTAATAGTTAAAAAAGATGGTAAAAAAATTATTAGAAATTGCAGACTGTCAAGCTTTTATAAATTATATACAAAATCATTAGCAAGTTAATTATACCTCATCTACATTGAACTTTAGATAAAGAACAATCAGAATTTAAAGTGGTTTTATCATAGCAGATTATATTTATGGTTCTGACAGAAATTATGGAAAAGATTAATCATTATGAATGAAATGAAATACTGCTGATTAGATTATATGATGACATTAAGAAGTTGATAAGTTTGTGTATGTGATTTCATATCTCCAAATTTTTTGTCAATTAAAATGGGGATCTAATGGAATAAAAATACATGGAGATTATTTAAGCATTTACATTTTGAAAATGATTTAGTTATTTTTGAAAATAATGCTTCAGAATTTCAGGAAATATTAAAGTTATCAGATTAGAGTAACAAAATAGGACTAAAGATAAGTACCAAAAAAAAAAAAAATGGTGTTAATGAATTTTTTTAGAAGAACAAAGATTGATAATCATGAACTAGAAGAAGTTAACAACTATAAATATCTTGATCAGATTATTAATAGAGATGAAAACATAACCAATGAAATTAATCATAGAATTTATCTTGGATAGATTGCTTTTGGCAAAATTAATTTACCATCAAAAAGAAATATTTACATGTATCTGAAAAAGGAAAGTAAGTAATAAGTTTCACCAGTTCTTACTTATGAATATTAAATTTAGACACTTAACAGAATAAGAAAACAGAGATTTCAGACCACTTAATAAAGTATGAAGATTTGTATATTAGGAATAATAAAATAGGTGAGTGAATAAACAGATATTATTCTCATCAAATTGGAAAGAGAACAAATATGAGATTGGCGAATGAAATAAAGAATGTGGTAAATATAGGCTACTGATAAGCAATATTGAATTAAACTTGGTGAAATCTTCAACCACAATGGCTTGATAATGTTTGAAAATGACAATGATGATGAATATAGCATAAATATTATAATAAGTACACATTGTATTGACATAATAAGGAGTATTATTTATAGGTCAAAATTCTTTAAATAGTCTACTGCTAAGCTTCTGCAATATTCTCTCTAAAAAAGCAGTAAAAAAGACGCCACTCTATTGGCTTTTCAACTGCCAATTAAAAAATGTTTAAGATTTTTTTTAATTTTCTAAATGTCTAATTAATAATTGACTGATTAATTACGTTTACTATGTGCTAACTAACAAGAAAAAGCTTTGCTCTGATCAGTTTAAATTTCCAAATCATAGGTCTGATAAGAGGACGCATTAATCATCCCATAAAAAGCTTTTAAGTATTACATGTGTGTGTGTGTGTGATATTTGTATTCAATTTATTTTGTGTTTGAAAAAATAGTTTTATTTAATAAAACTGTACAGTAATGATTTCTCACGTTCTCTAAAAATTAAAAAAATATTATAACAATTATATTTTAATAAATTTTTGATATGTTTTCAATAAGGTTGCGGACAACTAATTTTGATTCAGATGTGTACATAGTGATAAAAAAGATTATAATAGTAAGAAAAGTAATTTTTGTCAGTTTAATTTAAAGCATAGATCAATATCAGATGCTCTTCACTGGATTGCAGCTGTAATCTTTATATATATGACTTTAGAAGAAAAAGGAGAAAATAGCAAAAAAAGACAAAAATTGATTTACAATAGAAGCAACTTTCATAGAAATTTTTAATATTAAAAGAAAAAAAATGGCAATAACACTAAAGCATTTCTGTGGGGAAAAAATTAAATTATCCAATTTTTTTTATTTTTAAAATTATTAAATCTCGTGTCTTAGATAACTGTTTTTATATAAACCAATTATAAACAACTGACTCATTAAATAATACAATAATGGCAATTTTTATAAATAATCTTCAATTGAAAGACAACAAATGAATTTTAGATATCATTCCATTCCATTGTTTCCAAGTCTTTACGACATTTTCTTATTCTTTAAACACTCACAATTATCTTTTTTAGGATTATGTAGCTCATGCTTCTTATTTTGTCTGCTTTTTTTTTCATTTTCTAAATATTCTTACAATTAACCTATTTACCATATCTTATCCAATGTAGTCATTTTGTACTTTTAAATTGTCGTAACAAAAATCTTTTTAATTACTTGCTTTTGTTGCATATTTCACATTTCTAATCATATAATTCCAGTTTCTCCATTTCTATGTTTGCATCTCTAAAAGTTTTATTCTTTTTTTCTTTTTATAATTGTTGGAGTTTGTGTTTATATCTAATTGTTTCTTAATTACATGATATTATTGGAGTACATGATGGCTCTGCTGTGTTTCAGTTTTAAATGTCTCCTGTAGCTATCTTTGCTACTATTTTGCTAGTTTTGTGTTTATTTTAATGATAAAAATTGGAATTAAAATAATATTGACTTATTAATCCAAAGCTTTGTGTGATTTGGTACAGTTGTTATGGTGTCTGACTTTAGATTGGGAGGTCTCAAGATTGATTCTGGTACTTTCAGGCCTGGCTCTCAAACTTCTTATGAACTCCTGAGCAATAATACCATATGCCTTTATTTTTATTAATTCAAAAAAAACTCAAGATATCATTAATGTATTGAAAGTTTTTTTTTGTAAACAAGCAGATAGTTAATGAATTACATTGCTGGTTGATAATTTCTAGTTTTTTTTTCCATATGAATGTTTGCAATGGTTTTCAGCATATTTGTTCTTTTGTTATTTTTCTTAAATTTTGAAAATGAAATCATATATTCTAAAGTTTTTTGTACATATTTATGAATATTTTTCAGAAAAATATTGCTGTAATATTTTTTGTGAAAAATAATGTGATTATATTCAAATTGTATTTAAAATATTTACTTTTAAAAGATAAGTCAAAAAAATTAATAACATATGTTCACAATTTTGTAATTAGCTAAACAAGATCATATCAAATATAGCAGATTTATTTTTGTCATTTTTTTAAAACTAAATAGTATTTTAATTTTTAAATAGAATTTCATTAATATTTGTTTAAACTTTACAAACTAACTTAAAATAAATCTGATTTTCTTTTTAGTTAAATATTTTTACTAGCAATATGGTAAACATTCAAGAAGAAAAACATTGTAAATTTTACTACATATTATTTTTATTTGCAAAGTTCAAATAAAATTTTTAAGAATAATTTTTATTTTTTAATATATAATTCTAACAAATATTTCAAAATTTCTGAAAATATAATGAAAAATAAAAATTAATTTGATCAAATAAAAAATTATAACTTTAACTTAATCTGACCAAAAAATATAAACAATTAAAAGAATCTTCTCTAATCACAGTTATTTAATTGTGCATCTCTTTTAAAATAAATTTGAATAAAACACAAATGAATCTTTCAACATAAGTTTGTTTAGTTATTTCAATTGCCCATTTGATTTTCTTGCTATAATTTTTCATCATCAATTACCCAAATGTTTGTCTGAAAGTTTATAATAATGAAATTTTATTTTCAATTATATCTTGGACTATTTCTATTATTTAACATTTATCAATTAATATTAGATGATGGAAATAGTTTAAAATCTAATTACAATGGATTAACCAATTATCTAAGAATTTAATTAAATCACTAAATCTGCTGCTCAACAACCATTTTTAATCTTTAACCTCCTCTATTTATCTTATTTATTTATATTTATTTTCAACAAACTTTTATCAATCCTACTACATATTCTGTTAAACTCAACTTTAATATATGTATTTAATGCCATTATAAATAAATCCAGCTGCATACATGTTTCTTCTCTTTATTTAACAACAACTTCATTATTATTTTTAAAAATAAATGGTTTAGCAATTTGTATGAATAATTATTAATAAAAACAATTGATAGACAACATTTTTGTTTTAAATTCTTCCTAAGAGAATGTTTAATATTATAAATGTTTTTGTCTTTTATACAAATTTACTAATAATCATCTTTTATTAACTAGTTCTTTTCTTTTCAAAATAATTTACAAAATAATCATTTTAATTTTTTACGATCAATTAAAACATATACACAAACATACACACACATGCATTTATGTATATTACTGTAACAGAACAAATGTGATTGCAGCTCAAATCAATTACATTACAAACTGCATAGTTAATAAAATTTTCTTATAAAAACCCTTTGATAGCTTGATATAAAATTTATAGATTGCTGTGTGTATATGCAGCTTATATTATTAGATATATATATGGCATAATTAGATATTTGACAAATTAAAAGAAAAAATTATCTATAAATTTTAATAATAAATATTTTGTAAAAGAAATAGATTATGTAAAATTAAAAGCAATGTCATATTAAGTAAATGCACACAAGTAAAAAAATATATAGCATTTTATGATCTATTTAAATTTGACTGCTGGTTGGTATTTTAACCTCTTTTGTGGTGTCTACAATTAGCACATGTTGCTATTTTAATAGCCCATAATATTATTTACGGATTTTGGATGTAGCATGCACCATCTCTTGGTCAATTTTGGTCGCAATTTCTTCATTTTAGGCTTATTTTATAGGAAATTTAAAATTTTAGTTTTAAAAACGTCCATATATGGCATTATATTTTGAAAAAAAAAATCATTTTTTTTGTGTGTGTATTGGTGTTTCTTTCCTCTGATTGGATGCCTGCCAACTCTGGAAATTGTACAGTAGGCCTTTCTAAATGACAAAATCAGAAACCAAAACAAAATACTCTACACATTCGGAATTGATTTTGAAGTAAATAAATATATTTATTGTAATTTTTTACATTTATAAATAAGATTTTACATTATTAAAATATAAAGTTTGATTCCAAAAATTTTAAATTTTACAAAAAAAATAAGCTTGGGAACAGTGGTCATTGTTCAAGACAAGTGATTGACACTAATGACTGTAATTTGCATAATAGGTGTAACTAAATGAGAAAGTGAAAAATCAAATGAAAATCCTCTACACATTTGTATTTTAAAGTAAATAAATATATCTATCATAATTTTTTACATTCATAAATAAGATTTTACATTACTTTATCGAAATATAAAGTTTGATTCCAAAAATTTTAAATATTACAAGAAAAATAAACTTGGGAAAGTGATAGTTCTTCAGAAAAGTAAAATACATTGACAGCTACAGACAGAATAATGACACAACGGATTGGTTGAAATATAATTCTTTTGTTTTACCACTGGCTATTTTTAAATATTTTTTTCTTTAATTTTTCTTCAGTTATTAACTTTATTTTTTAATTTTTCATTATATTTAACCAACTTGAATCTACAATTATTCAATTTTTAGAAGCTGAATTAAAAAAAGTCTGTGTATTTTAGATTAATAATTTAACAATAAAAACTGACTGGAAATGAAACTGACAAATAATATTATTCTCAGATTTAAGTAGTGGACCAATATAAAAATTAGATAAAGATTAAATAAGTTGAAGAAAGCAATTAAAATGTTAAACAAATAAATTGCCTAAAATTAAGAAATTTAGAAAAGAAATTTCAAAGTTATGATTATTTTTCTTCCTATGGTTTACAATAAATAAAGTAAAAAACTATTTTGTATATATATTATTGATAAACTAATTTAAGGAATGAAAATAATATTTATCAAAAATCTCAATATTTTTGATAAACATCCTAATATAAATAAATATGGGTTTGATTGCATGCTAGGTGTTTACAAAACAACATGTTGTGAGGTATAAATAGATCTGACAACAGTAATTATAGTTGTCTAGTCTAAGTCTTGGTTCAAGAAGAAAGCAGTTCAATGATTTCATAAAGATAGAAGAAAATGCTGGTTAAAACAGTTTCTAGCATAATAGTTTAGATGTACTTTGCTGCTTGTTTTAAAGAATTTTTTAATACTCAATCCACCACAGCAACTATGATGGCATTAGCTAGTGAAGGACTATTTACCATGAGTGACTAGAAAACTTTAACTATGCTAGTCAAAAGACCTGGAACTATACAATCATATCATCCAAATACTGAAGTGTACTAAAATATAATGTTGCTTACTTTAAAGAAGAAAACTACATCATGAAAAAATAAATAGATTCTGTTGTAAGACTTACTGTATATTTTTAGTGAAACTTATCTACTGTGTTTATGATCATCAATGCTTGATGAGGTTAATTAATCACAAGTATGATAGGATTAATAAAGATTACTGATAAAGATGTAAGCATAAATAGTGAACTTATGATATCTGCAGAAAGCCATGGTTTAAAAATTTAAGTTATTTGATAAAATCTTATCTTTATATTTATCCATAAGACCTTAAGTGTTAATATTTATAATTACTTTTTTCTTCTTTTCAATATTTTGTACTGTATTTATTATAGTCTCTAGTAGCAATTAGTATAAGCAATAATTTTATATTATATTTATTGATTGTAAATAAATTGTTAGCTTATTTTTAATTATTAACTACTTTAGTTTCTTTTCGATTTTTGAACTCATTCTAAACAAATGCAATCAATATTCACTAATCATGAAAAATCATGCAATCCACTAGGGGAGATGCAGGGATAATCGTAGTAATTTAAAATTATGATAATCAATAGCACTACGATTTCCAAAAGTAGGTGTTTTATTTAGAAAGTTTGGCACATAAAGATCAATTGTAAATTGAGTCTAGAAAAAATTTAAAATACTTTTAGAATGATTGCATTTACCTTAATCTTTGGTACTAAGTTATTTGATCATCAGAGTAGTGGTTTACATTTTATATATATATATATATATATATATATATATATATGTGTGTGTGTGTGTGTGTGTGTTTGTGTGTAATTTTGTTAACCATTTCTAATTATTTATATATTTATCATGTTTACAATTTATTACAGTATATATGAACATTGAATGATTTTAATTTGCACCACCTATATAAAAGTTTACAATCTTTTAAATGATAATGTTTAATGGAAAAATCAATCAATCTCTGATGTACATATGTTTTTGATATTACCATATCATCAGCATAATCAATTTTATTAAATGTTTTGCCTTATCTATTAATATTCATAAAATTAAAATGTTTTAATTAACTATCACCACAATTACATTCAAACTTTAATATCAAATCAAATATTATGATGATGTTTAAAAATAAATGCTTTTCCTAAATTTGACAATAAATCAATTGGCATCCAATTATCAGTTATGACAGAAACATATGTCTGGCAAAGATTGGTTTATTTTTTATTAAGCATTGTCACTTGATTATAAAAAAATTATATAAATAACTTAACTTAATTTAATATTATTAAATATTTATACAAATTTATGAGGTGTTTAATTTGTTAATTGTTTGTGTAAATATTTATTTGAAAGCAAGTTATTTTAAAGTAATTTTGATTAAAAAACTTTTCTTGTTCTATTAGCATTAATCTGATATTAAATAATTAAGAAGCTCTAAATATATTTTTAAAAAATTTACATTTTAAACAAAAATTTATAACAAGGAAACGATTAGTAGCTTCTTTAAATTGTTTTATTTTTACAATTAAAGATAATTAGTTTAATGATTGGAAATTATAATATAATTTTAATATATCTACAAATATACAGACTATATTAAGAGCAAAACTTTATTAACAATAAAAATACTGTGGTGCTTAAGTAAATTTTTAAATTTAAAAATGTAGGTTGAAAAATAAGAGGAATCAAAGTTAGTATATTACTGTTCTTGCATATGTATTTAATGGATTATGTCCTATACATGAGGGGTCATATTAACCTTAGGTCACATGGGTGTGACAACAATCTCAACCTCAGGGTGGCCTTTGAGCATTCCATCTTCAGATTTTCAATTGGATGGACAGTTGAAGAGTTGTAGTGAGGAGTAGATTGAAGCCTGTCCATTAAAGTATGAATATTAGCTATCTTAATTTATATCTGAGCACTTATAGCATATATGTGTAGGGATGGTAATCTGGACCAACTGATGATTACTGGTTTAGCATGAAATACATAAATTGGTGATTATTTATCTTTTCGACATATATGTGTTCAAGTTTATCAGTGTTATTAGATAGAGTGGAGAGTGGTGGGTGGTGTGAAAGTCTGTGCTCATATACCCTATATATTATATTACTTTTAATATATAAAAAATATGATATTTTTAAGATATAGTGTTGGAAAATTCCATTGACTTTGTTTTATTTTTATACACTGTAAGTACTTTGTCAGTGTCTATATTAAAATGATTAAAACGTTGGTAATTTATGAAATACTTTTTTATGAATTTAGAATAATAAAAACAAACTTTGAAAAAAGTGTATAAATTAAAAAGTATTGTAAAATTCAAAAAACTGGATTATATTTTGAAAGAAAATTGTATAGTTAGGTTTTGGGAATTTTAATTTTAAAATTACTTTGACTTCAAAGTACAAAAAAATAAAAATTGAAAATATGAAGGAAATGAAAAAACCACAACTATAAAAAAAAAAGCCTTGGATTAAGATGTAGACAATTAAAAAGTAACTACAAGAGATAAGAGAGGAGATAAAAATGAACTATAATAAGATAAATATAAAAAATAAAAAAGGGACTGCAAGCATAGATATGAATATGGACGAGTTTATTTTATATAAAAATAAACAATGGAAGGAAATAGTAAAAGTTATGGCATGATGAAATATTTAGATTTATAAATAAGTTAAAATTGCTAAAAAGATTCTTGGATTTTTAGTTTTTTAACATATTTCGTAGGATAAAAAATTTGTCTAATAATTATTAATATATAGACATTTTTGAAAGAAATTTGAAAAAATTATTAGAAGTAACAAGAAAAATTTATGATAGGAGATTGTGTGTAAGGAAGTAAAATATAATCGTGATAAAAAAATATAAAAAATCAATAGATGAAAAGAAATGATATATATATATATATATGTGTGTGTGTGTGTGTGTGCGTGTGTATTAATTCTAATATTCTCATACATAAATGAATTTATAGAATTATGTCCGGGATCTTCCATGTAATAAAAATATATAATAAGTAAATAGCTGATGTGTTCCCATGAATTTATATATATAAAGATTGATTAGAAATAATAATAGTGATTATAATTATAATATAAAGATTTTTTAAATACAAATTTAGCAGATAATTATTTTGAGAAAAAGGAAATAATCGTATTAAATAAAGATATAAAATGTATATCTGATGCAAATGTTAATAATAAGAAAGAAATATTAGAGTTGGAAAGAAAAATTGGAATTAAATACATAAAATATTTGAAATGTAACTATAAAAAAGTTGATATTAAAATATAGACACTTGTAAATCAAAATGTAACAGTTTACTATTGATAAATACTTTACATATAATAAATAAATATATATATATATATATGAGAAATGGTGACCTGGCCTAATTGACGAGTGCTTGTTCAGTGTGAAATGCATTCTGAGAGTCATGTATCTTTTATTGTATCTTTATTCATATAATTTGAAAAGAATGTGTGGTGGTTTGGAGGTTTATAAAAATATCGTTTTAATAAAAAATATTAAATGATGTAAATTATAAAATAAGTATTTTGATAGTAAAGAATGATAATAGAAATTAGTAAAAAAATTATGAGAAATAAAATTTTTTAAAAAAAATTAAAAATAAGGAATTAAGTTTTTAAAAGTGGATAAAATAAGTATTTTGATAGTAAAGAATGATAATAGAAATTAGTAAAAAAATTATGAGAAATAAAATTTTTAAAAAAAAATTAAAAATAAGGAATTAAGTTTTTAAAAGTGGATAAAAGCTGAAGGGGGTAGTAATGGACAGAAGCGTATATATGATAATAAGCATCCAAAAATATATTTTATATTGTATTTAGACTAGTAATTAATAATAGGAGGATATATTATGAAACCTGTGATTTTTTTTAGTTTAAGCATTATAATGATGATAATAGGATGATCAGACTGGTTTGATCAAAAATTGGGATATAACAACCAATCATTTTTACAGCATTGTGCCTTTTTTTTTTTATAAAACTCCACTCCTGTGTATATTCATCATTGTAAGTACACTTCCTCTTTGGCATGTTGTCTATTGTTTAGGGTTATTAAGATTCCTATTAATATTATTACTATAGAAAATTAATATCAACAAAGAAGTAGTAAAACTACAATGTCAATCAAAGCAGGTGCAAGTGCAGTTTAGATTTTAGCCTACAAAAATCCAACTGTGTATGCACCATAGTGAGATTGGATGTGAGAACATATCTAGATTGAGAACCCAGCTTTATAATGTAATATCAATCTTTGTTTTGGTGTTGGAATTTGTATGAAGTTTGTATAATACTATTATAGAGACTAAAATGAATAAAGAAGGTCATGAAATTATCATTTTTGCAATGAATTATTTATGTAAGACAAATTGGTCCCAAAAAGACATTTCATGGACACTGGTACACGTAATTAAAAATAGGGGCAAATCCCAAAAAATCAGGACATCTGATCATCATAGATGATAATCATATTTATAATTTGTGTTTTTTAAAATAAAAAAAATAGAACATGGTATAGATGTTTGTAATTTTAAAAATAGCTATTTTATAAAATAGTTATTAATAGTATGTATATAAATATTATTATAGAAAATGCTATTGATTTTTCTATAAGAATGTAGAAAAAAATAAGGAATCTAAAATAAAAATTGTTTAAAAGGGATATTAAAACTACACTCAAAGAATGTATTTTTAAGTTTAATGATCAAATATGTAAACAAGTTTCAGGATTAGATATGGATAATAATTTAAGTAAGCTTTTGGCACATATGTATATGAATGAATTTGAAAAAGGACATTTTGATAGAATAAAAGAAAACTCATTAGATATTGGAGTTATGTCCAAGATTATTTTTTAATTTTTAATAGAAATTTACATACTTTTTTTTGACATTGTGGTTTGTAATAGAAAAATTTCATTATATTAAAAGAAATATGACTTTTTTTTTTCAAGTATGTTAAATTTTGTTAATAATATTTACATTCTAGAAAGAAGGAAAAACATTAATTTCTTATGATTTTTTTTTCCTAAACAAAAATTTGTATCAAAAAATTATTTCTGAAAGATTAGAAGAAACTATAGAAATTTAAAATCTTACAAAAATGTTTAAAATCTGTATTCACTTTAATGTGAGAATTTATGCATATGCAAAAGAAACTATTTTGAAGAAAGTGATAGTGATAAATAATAGATTTTTTTATTAAATCTTCTTTACAAATCATTTTCATTATATATATTGTAAGGATATACATATGCTTTACATTATTTTAAAGCTAAAATAAAAGGGCAAAGTCTCAAATAAAATTATTTTTAAAAAAAAAAAAAAACTAAAAGCCAAAATTAAAAGAATTACGATAACATATATATTGTCGCACAGATGGAAAACTTAAAAAAAAAAAGTATTTGAAAGTATTTTTTTGTAAAAAAGTGAAGATGTAAAGATTAATAGTTTTTGTTTAAAAGCAATGAAAAGAAAAATGTTAATTTGATTCAATATTTAATAAAAATGTTTTAATCTTAAAATGGAAATGATTATTTTATTAATTAAATATAAAGCAAAGTGGCCCTTGGGGCACTTAAATAATAAAGGTCAGATAAGAGTAAGAAATTAAAGATTGACCAATGGAAGCACCAAGCCACAGCATGGACCAAAGAAGACACTCTAGGATTAGTGATGTCTTGCTCGATGGATCCGGGAAAATGCTGATAACAGGCTAATAAAAATATAAAAGCCAAAATAAAAGAATTCATAATTGTTGTTGTCTTAGTTCTGACTATTAAGCTATATATGAATGGTAGCTGTATTGCAGACTTCATGATGTGGAAGTCTTGCAATAGATTTAATTTCCTTTGCATGCAGATGAGGCCTCCCAATGACTGTCCCTGACCAAATGAATGGCTTTTAGTGGTTATGTCTCCAAAGCACTATTAGCAAACAATAGGATAAGCAAGAACTTCCATAAACTGAACGAAATCTGGAGGAGTAGTCAAGATCAAAGGGAAGTATAAACTTTTACCAATTGAACTTTCTTTTAAATAAATATATCTTCAATAAGTAGTCAATCCATAAAGAAAAAAAAGTAATATAAATAAATGGACTCTTATCTGACCAAGAATAGAACTCTAAATCAATTATTAATATTTATTTTTATATAAGTTTGCTATTTCAATCATTTCCATTTTT
The DNA here is from genome assembly GCA_028023455.1 of Epiperipatus broadwayi. Lineage (NCBI taxonomy): Eukaryota > Metazoa > Onychophora > Udeonychophora > Euonychophora > Peripatidae > Epiperipatus > Epiperipatus broadwayi. Next base: position 383,580 of record JAQFVV010000098.1, on the reverse strand, counting down.
ATTTCTTTATTTATGATTGTATTTAACTAGGTTATTTATTTCTGTCTGTTGGCTAAAATGTATTAAATTTAAGTTGGGTGTAGATAGCTGCATAGATTCATTAACGTTTATATTAGTTATATTTTTTAGATTTTCATATGCGTGAAATATATATATATTGGTAAATATGACACCTCATGCTGAGTGTTTAAAATGTATTTACAGATATATCCTTTAAGTTGTTATTGTCAATGCAGCACCTTATAATAAGTGCTGTTGGGTTTACTTTATTGTAAATTTTCCTCAGCAATTTTCAATTAATAACTTTATACTTTAATCATTTAGGTTTATTTTAAGAGGTTTTAATTTTAACCTATTTGTCTCATAGTTAGGTCATTGCTGGTGGAGGGATATATGGATGTTTATATCAATGTAATGTAAAGCTGTTTGCATACAGGGCAATGTGCCTTACTGAATGCATGACCCAAAGTCATAGTCATTGCATTGCAATGCATGCAGATGTATTTCCTGCAACATTGACCCCTTTTAAAAAGCTCCATGGATATGGACTATAAATCAGCAGTTAGTCCGCTCTCTCCCATATGTAGCATTTCTTTTTAATTATTTTATATACACCTGGATCTCATTTCGTGTGGTAGATAGGTTCCTCAGAAAATGTGCACAAAAGAACTCACACAAAAATAGACTTAACTTACCTTAAAAAATGAGGGATATATACTACTGTAATTTTCCAAAAATTGCATAAAGGCAAAGCAACAATGTAAAATTACTTTAAAATTCACATAAAAAAAAATAAGAAAATAACATATGACTAATAAAAAATTTCAAATTTGAAAAAATTGATACAAGACAAACTTTTTTTACTTTTTTTATTAACTACAATATTTAATTTTATTCAAAACAATATATTTTTATGCATAATTTACATTTTTTCATACATGTATGGTATTTTAATCATTATCGCTATTTGAGACATCAGATTCATCATGATGTGATGTGAGGCACTGTAGCTTCTCCTTAAACGAAGATAAGAGGAAATACAACTAAAACATTTTCCAATCACTATTGATCCTTCCCATTTTGCTAAGTGATCTAAAATTGAAATTTTTGTTTCCAAAGAAATTCATTTTCTTGGGAGTTTTTTCCTCTTCATTAGGGTAAACTGAAAGTTTAAAATAAAAATAAGAACTTAGACTTACGATAATAAAAAGTCACCACTTCACCACTGTTGGGCAAAATTTAATTAAAAGTAACAATTAAAAATTAAATTCTTATTTTTGTCTTTAATTTTTTTAATTTTTAATTCCATTTAAAAATCAAATTTTATCATTTCAGATCATATTAATTTCAGATCACGTTATATAATTTTTAAATAGTTAATTACAATTAAAAATCCGATTTTAATTGTCAAATTTAATTGTGCCCACCACTATTACTCAGTTTTTAAAAATAAACTTGCAGACACTAAATGATTAATTGATTATGTACTCTTTTTATAAAAAGCAAAAATAGAATGTGATTTAAAATGCAAAAACAATAACATACATAGTCTTTTTCATCTATAACATCTGAACAGATTTACATTATAATCTTGTAAAATTTAATATGTGTGTATAAAATGGGGAAATCCTGATTTTAAATGAATTATGAACTTCTTTATTGCATAAAATCTATTACAGTACTATTATAAAGCACTGAAAATATTGAAATTATTAGATGGAAGTTGAACTCCAATAATGCGCTATTACTTTAAATATGACGTGAGTGCATGAAATTTATAATATTTAAAGTAATAGTGCATTATCAGAGCTTGACTTTTGATCTAATAATTTTTATCACATAAAAGAAAACCGCATACAAAGATATTAAGATGAAACATGAATTGCATAACTTCAAAATCTCATTAAATAAATCTGCACAAAACATGACCCAGGTGTACATGATTCCTTCACCAGACAGATACACATTCCTGTACTGGATGAGGTTCATGTCCTTCAAATAATATCATGCCGTCAGATGCACATTCCTGTCAGAATGGTTTTATGCTAGCATTTTCATATTGCATTGGTTGCATCTGTATATCTGGAAGCAGGCATTGGTTTGGCTATGAACTTTTAGCCTGAGATTGAATGATTGTTTTGAAAAGTTTTTGACTGAGAAATCTATGTAGCCTTTCTATACTCAACATTCTAAAGTAAAATTTATTAAAATGTCCATATGTGTGAACTTACTCCAAATAATTTAAATTTAAAATTAATAGTGAAGTCTAAATTTATTCCTCAATTTTAAATATTTATATATGTGCATTAATAAATGTTTTCTTGGGTGTTATTACTGGCAGTGGCATATTTTATTTTTTAATATTGAAAATATATTTTTAACAAGTTATATATTAAATCTCTGCATCTCCTTGAGCTAGTGGCATGGGCTAATGGTCAATATAAAATAAAATTTGGATCTTAATAGTAAGTATCTGCCTATTATATAAATTTTCTGGGTTCAAATGGCCTGCTGGCACCTTTGCATGGCAGATATGGTAAGATTCCAACCCACCCTGACTGTTATTATATATATATAATATATATATTAAAAAAGATTTTTACAAGATGTGAGGTTATATTTTGGTTTATTTTATGTATACATTTGCTCATTGTTAGTATTAGCATTGTACTGATGTTTTAACTAATTCCATCAGCTTTTTTCTGAGTACTGGAGCAATTTTGGATGTGTTCCATAGATTCCAGAATATAAGTAAAACAGCACTGAATCAAATCTATTACTTGAAAGGTGGTTATTGTAACAATAATACAATATTAATATAAAAAATAAGAAAATGCATATACAGGCAAATTAAAATATGTTTACACCTGCACATATCTATCTATACATCCACTCATATATCTATTCATCCATTTATCTATTCATTTACCTATCTATTTATCTACATATTCATTTATCTTTCTAGGTCTCTCTTTATCTATTTATCTACATGTTCATTTATCTTTCTAGGTTTTTCTTTATCTATTTATCTAACTGTCTGTATCTGCTTATCTATCTATCTAGCCCAATTGTTTTGACCCTATGGAAGAATGATAGACTCTGAATCTCAAGATCAATGGCTTGCAGTCCAGTTCTAATATTTCTGTGCTTTAACTTGTTATGAATGCCTTAGCAATAAGTCATTAAACCACACACTCACACATACTAAATTAAAGAAAACACACATTCTCTCTATTTTATATATATATGATTGTCTATTCTCTCTATTTTATATATATATGATTGTCTAGAACAAAGATTTACTTGGTTATATTTTTTATTTTTTTTTACTTGGTTATAATTTATTGGGATTTTTTTTATTTCTTGTAACTCTTTTATTAATGCAAAGAGTTGCTTTATAATTTAGTAATGAATCTTGTAGTTTTTAAAGCTTGGAAAGATTTGAGATGAAAGAAGAAAATAAACTAGAAATAAGATGAAAATGTTCCAGTAGTGTAATATTGAATGTGCTATTGAAGGCCTGAGTTTGCAACCATATGAAATGTCATTCTAGAGAAAGCAACTTATAAATTATTTCCAAAAATTATTGAAGTAAAGTATTCAATATATAATATAAAACTTTCCAATTTACATTTTAATTAAATAAAATCACATCTACCTATTTAAAATAAAAGTGAAACTTGAATTGTAATCATCATATATAAGCATTAATAGGTAATTAAATTTTTACTCTTCAAAACTGAAAAATATTCTAAAATTAGACTCTTAATCAAATGTTGAATTGTCTTTAAAATCTTACCATGAAATTTATAGAATTATGATTTGATACTTTGTAATTTTGTATTATTTACAAATAATTTCACAGAGGTGCAGTTAACTTCATCTTTAAGTGATGAAGATGACTCCATAATCAATCGTTCTGTAAAAAGATGTCATGACAAAACTGAACTTTTCATTGATAACTTAATTAAAGAGAACACAGAACTAGCAATAATTATGTTTTTCCTAACTTTCTCTTAACAACTAATGTCAATAACAAAAGAGCTATTTTCAATATCAAAGTATTAATTAAAAAATTAAATTATCAGAAATTATTTTTTATGTATATAGAAGTCCTAGATTCGGCTTGTCAGATTCCTTTAAATAGTGAAAATAAATATATAAGGAGCGATAAAAGTGTCAATGTAAAAGATAATGATGATAAATAAGGATAAAGGTTTTACTTTTTTCTAAATATAATGTGATGAAATGTGTGAATTTTGCTTGATGCTGACATTCTGAGATTCAGATATAGGATAGGATTTGTAAGTAATAATTTATGGAGAAAGATATAATTGCTCTTATTGAAATTCATTTTAAGGAAGAGAAAATGTTAATTAAACAGGTAAATAAAAGAACCCCATGTGGTTGTTGTACATTTCTATTTTATATGTATTCACGAAGAGCTAATGATATTACATATTCGTTCAATAAATGCAATTTCATCAATATTTACGTTCCACTGTTAGATTTACAAAGTTCAGAGAAAGTTTTTGTTTTGTGAAGGATAGGGTTAATATCTTTATCATTATTTCCAGGAGAGTTTATTTTTCTCTCTTCATAAATTTGCTTATCGTGCTATTTTTCCTGAATCAATTAATAGTGACAAATAATGAATTATCTTTTTTATTTGCTGATATCTGCTTAGAAAAAAGGAATATTTTTTTATGCATTTAAATAAGATTCTTTGTTTTAAATATTTTATTTATGAAGCAACAATAACAAAAGACAAGAGTTCAAAAATTACAAAAACTAATAATATAAACAACAATAAAAAAGTGATTTTTTATTTATTTTCCGACTCTAAACAACATTACATTATTGCAAATAAATACAATTGCATCTAATATTTTTATAAACTAAAATTTATTTTTTCATAATAAAAATTTAAATATTTTCTTTATTGTTTTTCTTTATCTTATTAAAAATTTCTAAATTATATTTTTCTTTAGTTCTTCAAGAGGTACAATTTAAATAGCTTAATATAAAACATTTTGAATTCTGAACACATAATATTTTTACCTCTAAATGTTACCTATTAAAAATAAATATCAGTAATTCAGCAAAATAATGAGTTTTAAATGACTTTAAAAACATAATTGTCACATTTAATATGAGACATCATTAGGTTTATAACAGTAATAATAAAAGGTATAGTTTTCCAAATTATTAATTTTTTAACGTATTGATAATGTAAATTATTGTTGTAACATTTTCTCAAATTATATTTCTTTTAAAAAATTTATAAACGAAACAAAATTTATCACGGCTTTATATATATTGCCTTATTAACTAATACCTTTTTAAACTAAAAAGTAAAAACAAAACACTATTAAATAATAAAAGAAAAAACTTTTTAAAATGCCCCTCCCCCTTCAATCATCCAAGACTTTGTATAATATAAAGGTACACAATAAAATGTCATTAATACAAACTTTCTGGTTCCAGAGCTTTTTTAAATTCGTGAATTTTTTATAATTTAACCATTGATTTATTCCTCTCATTTTAAGTTTCCCTTTTTTTAAAAAATCGCATCCAAAATTCTTCTAAACTTTAAATATACATTAATTTTACTATCTATAATCAATAGATAATATATATTTTAGTATACTATACAAATTTATTTTATTAATTGCACTGTAAAACTATGTGATGATTTTTATATAGAATACATTTTTTTATACAGAAGTAATACATTGTACAGGCTTAACTACTTCCCTTTTTAAATTACCATTTTACAATAACTTCTATTATTAGAAAAAACAATTACATCTAAAACTAGAAAAAATTTCCCCCCCCCTATTTTTTATTTAACAACTCCACCAGAACATTAACGAGCGCAATCGTCGCCGACAAACCGGAAGTAGTTAATACCTGCATTTATATATGTAATATATGGGGATTCGAACTCAGACTTTCACCCGACCCACAACTGTCAGTGCCATCTTATATTGCTGACCCCACCTTTATCTTTTCAACATGTGTGTGATCAGGTGGGGTCAGCAATATAAGATGGCACTAAGAGTTGTGGGTCGTGTGAAAGTCTGAGTTCGAATATACAGAAGTAATTAAAACAATAATTTACTTTTATTATATTTGATGACTCTTCCCTCTTTTTTTACATAACAACTCAATATTTAAAGCCAAGTATAATATATATTTTTAATCTAGATGTAATTGGAGATGGAGTGATAACTAAAGGGAGATTGAAATGCTGGGTTCAAATCCCCTTTAAAAACAACTCAATTTGACATTTTTTAAAAATTAAAAACTGAAAAAAAAACTTTTTTTTAATGACTTCTTTTCCATCTCATTTCCTAATCAACTATTCAACAATCTGTTTAATGATTAATTTTAATATTAAATAAAATTATTGTTTGGGAGTTCTTAAGAGTGTTTCTCAAGCATCTAAAGTGTCAGAATTGGGCATGGTTTATAGATCTTTAACTGCAGAATCTGTCACTCTACTACTATATTAAATAATGCAGAATAGCTATTACACTAAGACAAAAGATAAAGTAAAACAGACGCCTCATAATTAGTTTTATTAATTTATTCATATTTAGTGATTTGTTGTTGTTTTATTAGTATAATTTTATTTTTAAATATTTAATGTATTAATTTATTTTATTGTAAAAGATTAAAAATCATTTTTATAAGTTTTTGGAATAATGGTATTCTATCTTATTTTGGCCAAAATATATTACAAGTTTTTCTCTTAGACATAGAATACTATTTTATATACTCGGTCTAATATTTTATCAGATTAATCTTCTTAAAAAAAATTTAATTTTAATGAGATGATTTTGATAATGAATAGAAATTGAATATATATATTGAATTAAATATTTTTATGGATTATTATTATAATAAAGAATAGATATAAAGAGATTATATCTATGTAAACACAGTTAGCTTTTACCTTTTGATGTTGCCAGGAAACTATCAATTAATACTAATTGACAATACTTCTGATACTAAATAAGTTTTCTCCATTAAACTATAATAGCTCTTTTTTAGATTTTTTATTGAAAATAAAAGAAGAATAAAATAATAAGCCAAACATGTTGGGTAAGTGAAATTGTAATGGAATAAAATATTAAGCCACCACATTAGGGGATGCCAAGTATAACAAAAAAAATGTAGATTCATTATGTCAATAACTAAATTCATTCATCAACCTATAGCTGGATAATAAAGGGTATTTTATTATACCCAATTATATTTGATAATTAAAGTATTTATATATATTTTAAAGCATAGATATTGACAATTAATTTAAATGAAATAAGTAATTGAATTATATTTTTCAAGCATTTACCAAATACATAAAAATTGATATGATCATAAAATTTAATTATTGGAAATTATAATAATATAAATAAGATATGAAATACCAGGCACTCTCCAACCTAGAGCCTAATTGTAAATATATGGGATTTGAACTCACACTTTCAGGACACTTCACTATCCACACTATCTCATAATATCCACACTCTCATAATATAAATAGAAATTGAAAAGTTGATATAGTGAATCTGTGAACTACGCTATATCAACTTGCATCACTTTAATTATATGCTGTCCAAAAAAATGTAAATAAAAAAATATATATAAGCAACAAATAAAAAGAAAACATTGAAATTTATAAACTTGTTAAATTTTATGAATCTCAATCTGGCTGCACACATTTTTTATTTTGCTAAATATAATCTTTTGAAATCTCAAATGTGAATTTTTAAAATCATGTTTTCTTCATGATTTAACTTAGAATTCATTAGCCTTGCTGTAAACATATGTATACAATTTTTTCATTGTAGTTTTTTTTTAAAAAAAAAAGTTTTATATATAGTACATATTAGCATATCTTTAGTAAAATATATTGTAGTCCAATGAACAATAATTTCAAAAAAAGTTGAAAAGTGCTTTCATTAAATAAATAAAAATTATTGATTTAATAAAGAAAAGGAAATTGTTATGTTCTGAAATCAGCTGTGAGCTTCAAAAGAAAAAATCATCAATCAGAGAAATTATGAAAAGACAGAAGCAGATTTATACCACTATCATTTATGCTGCTGAAATAGGTAAAGTTGTAACTAAAATAAGAAGTATTTTTTTTGCTAAAATGATAAAAGCCTAAATCTATAGTTAAACGATATGAATTGTAAGAAAATCCTTTATGACAGTCTTGTATTGTGCCAGAAAAACCTTTACGTTTGTATGAAGAATTTATTCAAAAATCTGGATTACACAATTCTAAGTTTTTCTCTGCAAATAAGAGGTGGCTATATAGATTCTGAAACCATTGCATTCCTTAAAAATATTAAAACAAGGGACAAAACAACAAAATGAAGTTACCACTATGTTTTTATTAGAATTTTAAAAAAATATTGAAGAAAACAAATGCCCAGAATAGGTATTTAGTTGTGATGAAACAGAATTGTGAATCATTAAACATACATGCACACACACAATTTTACAAATATATATGTAAATGTGCATTTACAATTTATTATTAATAACACGTTTATAAAAGGCATTAATCTTTATCATACGTGCCTTGAATGTTTATAGTACTCAAACGATACTTTTTTGGACTATAGAGGGAGCTCTCATTTGACTATTATAAATGTTCATTTGACTATTATAAACATAGTCAAACAGTGTTTTTTTTTTGACTATAGAGGGACCTATCATTTGACTGTTATAAATGTTTATTTAACTATTATACATGTTCAAGGTGCATATGATAACAGTTAAAGCCTTTCTCTAAAAGTATTTACATACTTCCGATGCACTTAATAAATAATCACAATTTTAAGTTAATAACACTATTTATTGTATCGTAATCAAATCTTGTCAACAAAGTATTAGTTATGATATATAATATTATAAAAGGGGATTAGTATATATCACAGTTACATTGTATTTTTTTTAATATTTTATTTGAAAGTTAAAAATGCAAGTTTGGTAGAATAAAAATAATTCAATTATTTTTAACATATAAAAAATATATTCTTTTTTTTCTTTTTAAATAGGTTTAGTGTAGCATTTACATTGTCCCATTTTTTTATTTTTTATATATAAAAACAGGTGAAATATTCCTAATTTATATATATTACATTTTTATGAATTGAATGAAATGAAACAATTGTTATAAAGGATAGTTTAGGCTAAGAAATATCATGAATTTTAAAAAACTGGATTTTATTTGGAAAAAATGTGAATGATTGAGTTCTTGTAGTTTTAAATTTTGTTTTTAAAATGTATATATTCAAATAATTTTTTCCCAAAAATATAAATACCTCTCTTATCTTATAATTTATCATGCTACCACTATTTACCAATATATAAAGATCTAGACTATTCTTTCTTACTGTGCATGCATTTAATAAACAATATTTATTTGTTAGTAAATTGGACATTTCACTCTGCAATACTCAATTTTATTATTAAAATACATTTCATTGCAGTGCAATAGTTGTTATTCTATAAGCTGTTACAAGGTGTTCCTCATCTCTTATAAAACAAATGGAAAGAAGAGTAGGTCACATATACTTGACCATTTTCTTGATTCTTTTATTTAATTATTATACATATAATTCTTACTATAATCTGTCATATATATGTATGCATATAAATATGTATATAATTAAAATTACCCCAAATTCACAACTCAACCAGACTAGCCAAGAAAATAAAATAAAATTTATGCCTTATATATATATATATATATATATATATATATATATATATATATATATATATATATATATATATATATATATATATATATATATATATATATATATATATATATAT
>JAQFVV010000098.1:164942-373219 GCA_028023455.1 Epiperipatus broadwayi | reverse complement strand
GTTGGAGAAAATATAAAACGTATTCAGAAAGATATAAAGGATCATGCAGGAATGATAGAACAGAGTAATGACAAGTACAAAGAAATTTTAGACAAGAATCTAGATGAGTTCAGAAAAGAGCAAAAAGGATATGTGAAACAAGTGCTTGAACAGATGGACTTAGAAGGGAAATTTCAGCAAGTATATGATCAAATGGAAATGAAAAGTATAAGTAATGCCAAGGCAGAAATGTTTACAGGAAAAATAAGTAGGAAAGCATATGTTGACTATGTTGATTCTTCACAAATAAATAATATAGAATTAATTAAGCCAAGTAGTAATAATAATAATCAGTCAGACAATACTCTTGTGAAGGAAATTGACAATAGACCAACTAGAGAAGTAATTAGTCATGAGGGTAGTTCAAATAATTCTATGGCCTTAAGGTTTATGAAAGTTAAACCATTTAAAGGGGAATACATGGACGCTCCTCGGAGTTTCTAAACAATTTGGATGAATTGTTTTCGATATGTTCTTTGTCTGAAAAGGAGAAAGTAGCCGTGTGTAGCAATCATTTATACGGAGTAGCTAAAGATTGGTGGCAATCTCTATTTGAGAAACCCATGACGTATGGTGATTTCAAATGTTTTATTGTCGGGAGCTTTTGGAACTCCGACAAACAGGATTGCATTCGGTATCAAATTACCCAAGATAAGTACCAAGTTAACAAAGGCAGCTACACCAGTTTTTTCAGAAGTCAAGCCATTCATTTGAAGACTTTGACTGCTTGTCCATTATCGGAGGGACAAATTGTCAGAATAGTTAGACACAACTTACCAAAGCATGTGGAACAGTTGTTAATAGCTGCTGACCGTGGGACAATTGAGGAAGTCTCCAAAATATTAGATGCTCTGGAAGTAGCAGAGTTATCTATTGATAATAAGTTTAGAGTAAATAGGGATAAAAATAATTACCCATTAGCAAGTCTTAGTATCAATACTGGAGTAAAATCTCCTGGAGGCTTTAAGAGAAGTTTTAGTTATAAAGGTAGAGATAGAATGTCTCCATATTTTAAGAAAACTGTACAGTGTAATACAAATAGGGATAGAAGTAATGATTTGCATAATCAGCCTTCTACAAGTGGTGTAACTACCATTTTGAAGAGACCAGCTAATAAAACTAATAGTAAGAAGTTAAATTAGAAAGGTCTTTGTACGTTAGTTCCTCTTTGCAAGGACCTGTTGCTAACAAAATGGGGAACGATCAGATGTGGATGCTGAATACTTTAGATCTTGATATTGATTATTTAGAGCCCTTTACTATAGGCGAACCACCAATAACTTATCAGTGTCCCATTGTAATTTTGCATATAAATAGTATTAGAGTTGAAGCCCTAATTGACTCCGGAAGTCAAGCTTCCATATTGTCAGAGTCAATGTATCAAAATCTGGTGAGTGTAGAAAGGGATATACCTTCATTGCCAGTAAAACAAATTCAAGTAACTTTAGCAAATGGAAAGAGGACAAAGTTATCAAATAGACAAGTCTGGATTACCTTCAAAATAAATAATACAGAATTTGGGCATGTTTTTCTTATTATGCCTGGATTAATACATGAAGCCATAATAGGAGCTGACTTCATGATTTTGAATAAATGTCAGATAGATTTTCATAATAGGATTTTTATTTGTAAAGAAGAAAGGCTTAATTTTGAATATGGTATGCATAACCTTTCTAGTCAATTATTATGCATACAGAACACATTAATTGATGCCAGCATAAAGGCTAAAATTGAACATGTTTATGCAATAAATTCTGAATTGGGTGAAAATTTATATCAATTAATGTATAATTTTAAGAATATTTTCTCTAAAATTCCTGGTATAATAAAGGGATATACCCATAGAATAAAATTGAAGAGTAATGATCCTTTCCATCAAAAAATGTACCCAATTCCTTACCAATATAAGGATGAGGTACAGAGTCAAATTGACAAAATGCTAGAGTGGGATATAATTAAGAAATGCCCTTCTCCTTACGTAAACCCATTGGTTATTGTGAAGAAGAAGGATGGCAGTATTAGAGTATGCTTGGATGCTCGTATGTTAAATAATGTAACTATACCAGAGCGTGATATTCCTCCACCTGTACATGAGCTCTTAACTAAATTTCACAAGAGGTCAATTTTCTCTACATTTGATCTGACAGCTAGTTATTGGCAAATACCACTGCATGAGAGTGATCAGCAATATACCGCATTTAGATTTCAAGGCCAGTCATATGTTTTCAGACGGATGCCTTTTGGTCTCATTAATAGTGGTGCTGGTTTGATCAGATGTTTAGACATGATTTTTTCGAAACAATTGAAAGAGAAAATCATCATGTATGTGGATGATATAGTTATTGCTTCTGATAGTTTACATGAGCATATCCAACATTTAAAATTATTTTTTACTGAGTGTCAGATGCAAAATGTTAAAATAAATATGGAAAAATGTTCAATAGCAGCTAAAGAAATTACTTTTCTAGGTCATTTAATAAATGAGCATGGAATCCAGCCCCATCCTGAAACGATTGCAGCTATTCAACGTTTTCCCATCCCAAAAACAGTAAAACAGTTAAAATCATTTTTCGGATTGTGTAATTATTATAATAGGTTTTACAAAAATTTCGCGGAAGATACTATAAACTTATCTAAATTATTAAAGAAAACTGAAAAATGGAAATGGACTGCTGAACATGACCATGAATTTAATATAATTAAAAGTAAATTTTTAAAACACGTAATTTTAATGTATCCTGACTTTAGTAAAACATTTTATGTGCAGACAGATAGTAGTTACTATGGTCTGGGAGTAGTGTTGTATCAGCTCGATGAGGATCAGGTACCTCATGTGTTGTACTTCTTAAGCCGTCATTTAAGAGGTGCTGAGTTGAATTACACTATTACTGAAAAGGAAACCCTAGCTGTTGTTTGGGCTTTTCAGAAATTACGCCAATTTTTATTGGGATCAGAAGTAATTGTGTTGACCGACCATAGAAGCTTGGAGTTTTTGAACAAAAGCTACCTCAGTAATGAGAGACTTGTTAGGTGGAGCTTGTATCTCCAGCAGTTCAACTATAGAGTGATCTATATTGAAGGGAGACAGAATATCCCTGCTGATATTCTTAGCCGCCACCCTATTTGTCTGTTATCCCAACATCCTAATGCTCAAAATATAATTATTAGTAGTGTGGATGTAAATAGGGATGAATCTATAGTAGATGATTATAATAATCTTACTATGATTCAAGGTCAGGATCATAAATTAAATAGAATCATGACTATCTTAAATAATCATGATAATAAAAATAGTAAGAATAAATATATTAAAAGGATTTTTAGCAAGTATAAGATGTATCAGAATTTACTTATGTACAATTTAAATTCAAATCAGGGGGAATCATGGAGGATAGTTGTACCTGACTCCATGATTGACAAAGTAATTATGTATGTACATTGTAGTTATGGTCACTACGGTGCACCAAAGATTATGTACGTATTAAAATCTATTTTTTATTGGGATAAAATGTATAAGCGTGTCATAAGAAAAATTAAAACATGTTCTATTTGCTTGAAATCTAAATATTGTAACAAATCATATGTTGGTATAATGCAGCCAATTATTCCAAATCAAATTAATGAATTGTTGGCTATTGATTTTTATGGGCCTTTGCCACCATTTAAACAACAGAAATTTATTTTAGTAGCTTATGATGTATTCAGTAAGTTTGTAGCAGTATATCCTGTGCCTAAAACTAGTGCACATTTTGTTATAAAATGCATGCTGAATTATCAGTTTCCATTAGTAGGAAAACCAAAAATTATATTAACAGATCATGCTACTGCTTTTATATCGAATAGATGGAATGAGTGGATTCAAGGGCAAGATCTCAAACATGTTATGAGCTCCATAAGAAACCCTCAATCTAATCCATGCGAACGTGTTATGCGGGAGCTTAGTCGATTGTTTAGGGTGTATGTAGCTGATAATCATAAGAAGTGGGTGCAAAAACTCCCTGAGGTTATTAACTATATTAATAGTACGTATAATGAGTCCACTGGTTTAACTCCTATTCGTTTGCATTATGGGAAACATGAGCCCTTATTAATTAGAACGCCTATACCGATTGTAAGAGAACCAATTGATAGGGATGAGGATAATAATCAAGCTAAAGTAAAGCTTCATATTATGGGTGCTAAAAAGAGTAAAGAAAGCCCATAATAAACCACATCCATTTAAAATTAATGATTTAGTTCTGGTTAGAACACCCCATGTTAGCAACCTACAAAGAAATCAATTTAAAAAATTTCTTAGTCTATATGAAGGTCCATATAGAATATCTTGCAAAGTAGGAGAGAATGCGTTTATGTTAACCACACCAGATGGGGAAAAGGGAACTTATAATGCAAGGAGCCTAATTCCATTTCCATCTGAGATGTGAGTTATAATTTCAAAGTAATATGAATAAATATTTTAATGTCATGTTTAAATATAATGCTTGACATAAAGAAATAATTTATTATATAATAAATTAGCATAGAGAATAAAGTTTTAGTTGAAGAAATTTACAAAATATGTAAATGACAGTTTAAAAAGAAATAAGTTTGTCAGAATGACTAAATAAAAGTGGAATTAGCTATTACAATAGATATTTTAAAGCAAGAAGCTAAATAATAAGATTAGAGAGTATAAAACTCATATGTTTCAAGTACTTATAAGTGGATCTTATGAAGGATTAGTGTATAATATGGTAGTGATCATAAAATTGATTAATCTTAAGGGATCAGGTTAATCTTTTTAAAAGAGAAATATGTAGATTTGTTAAATGATAATCTATAAGATTGCTAATGAAATTAGCAATAAGTTATAAATAAAATACATAGAGTAGTTTAAAATATAGTATTAACTATAATAATATGTATTTTAGTAGCTTATGTAAAGGTGTATTTAAAAGAATTTAAATACTTGATATTTGTAGAAATATTAGAGAAATAAAGGTAACCTAATTAAAAGATAAAAAGGGAGAAGTGAAACTTAATCCATAAAGTAAAAGAAAGTCATTGTAGTTTATTTAAAAGTGTTTTCTTAGTGAGATTTAAAATGATATTTCAATACTTTATAAAACTTTGTGATAGAATGATTTATTATAATGTTTAGATGATAAGAAAGATAAAATTGATCAATGTGGAGTAAAGATGATAAAGATGAATGTTAAATTTAAAATTTTATCCGAAGGAGGGGAATATGTGCCCTTTTGTATGGGTCACCATTTAAGTTTTGTGCTAATCTAGTAGAAAAATTTTAAATTTAAGAAGTATTTTAAATGTGTGATGTTGACTTTGCTTGTGGTAATGTTACCATAAGTTTAATTAAAGCAATCTATGAGTATTTGATGTGTGAATTGTGTTGATATTGAGAAGATATTTAAAAATGATGATGATTATGATGTAATACTGTATTAATAAATTTAATGACAAATGTTTAAAGCTAAAGTATTTAAAAGACAAGTTTAAATTAGACAAAGATATTTATTTAATTTAAAATATATGTTAAAAGTAAATAGAAATATTTTAAATTATAAGTACTCAAATTGAGATTAATATTTGATTTTAATCATATCAAATAATTATTTTAAAAGCTGATGTAATATTATATTTATTTTTAAAAATAAGTATTTGTTTTAAAAAAGCAATTGTTAAGTTATTTTTAGATTATGGGAAGCGTTTCTTGTATTGTAAAGACAGATGTTAATTAGAGATACACACACACATGCTTGGAAGCTTTCTCATAAAGTTGCAAAAAACTATTTTAAAATTATGTTGTGAAATTTATAAATAATACGTGAGTTATCACGAGATAAAAATAAAGATATTAATGTAAAATATTAAATCTGATTTTTAAAAATATTGTCTTAAAAATATAACGTATTTAAAAGATTTAGTTTATTTTAAATGATCTTATAAAAGTTAAGATTTAAATCAAGTGAGAAAGAATATTTTAAAAAAATGTTTGATAGATTTAAATAAACGATAAAATTATTTTTAAAATGTGATAATATTAAATATTAAATAAGTTATTATTTTATTTTAAATAGTGTGTTAGTAAATATGTAAATAAGCTAGAAAGTTTGATTGTTTAAATGTACCAATCAGATAAGGAGTTTCTGCTAGTATAAAAGCTGGATTCAATTGTTGAAGGGGGCTCTCTACAATAAATTTTAAAAGATAATCGTGCTATTGAGAAAATAGCTAAGTAAATTTATAAACGCTCTTAACCTTTTGACTGTTTGACTCGTTCTTAATCGAGGCACTTTTTGATACATATTCGTTTTAATCGAGTAAATTTGACATCGCTGTAAATTGCTTAGTTTTTGGACTACGTTTACGGTTTTAACGTCATTTTTTAGAACGCAAAAAGTTTTATAATATACTGCCATCTATTGAATTATTTTACAAGTAAAAAATCAATTAATTGATGATTTATGTCAAACAAAAACTAAGCACTGCCTTTTCACATCTTTTCTTGAATCTTATTGGCTGTTGAAATTTTGTAAACAAAAGAAAATGGAAAAGCTCCGCCTTCTCATCATCTTTTCTTGAATCTTATTGGCTGTTAAAATTTTTATATGGCTGCCAAAAATTAAAAATTTACGAACGCTTTTGTTTTATTTTGAAAATGATAAACGAATGTTTTAGAGCATTTTAAAAATATTTTTTGATGAAATACAAATAAAATACAAATTATTTTCATATAATATGTCAAAAATAAATATTATTTTACAAAAATAGTTACGATTTTAGCAAGAATTATTTATTTATTGCAAAGTCGGGAAAAAAAAATCATAACGTGAAATTATGATTGCCGTTTCTTTTCATGTCAACCGTAACAAATATTTTTAAAATTAAAAATCAAAATTTATTTTTGAACAAACTTTCGTTTATTTTTATAATGTGAGAAATTACTAATATACTTTTTAAAAACGAAACTAAAGTGAATATATTTAAAAAAACGGTCAATAACTTTTGAAAAATTGATACATTATTTTGTGCATCGGCTAATTAAAAGCTTTGAGTGATACCACCTGCAGCGAATGAACAATTGGACAGTTAAAGGGCTAAAATCAGTGTTAAAATCATAAGAGTGTTATTGTATATAATTTTATAATTTTTAAATGATAAGTATGCAGTAGAAACTTAAGAATTCCCTATTGGTCTTCTCAATATCGAAACTCAATTTACGTACGAATAATCATGGAAACATCACGTATCGGAGAAATATATCAAAAACTTTATGCTAGAGAAATAATAGACGCTGGATTAGTACATAAAACTACGAGATGGAGAAAAGTAGTATTTTGGACTATAAATAGTTTTAAAAGTTTAAATTACTATTGTCTATTATAAATAGATATTTAAAAGAAATATGAATACTTCTATAGAAAGAAAGTATTTTTGCAGATTTTAAAAGATTAAAATGTATATCTTAAGTAAAGATATAAGAAGTAGTAATTTTAGTAAATACTTGCCTTGTTAAGTCTTTGTGCTTAAAAGACTAAATATTGACGATTTGAAAAGGCAAATAGATTATAAATATGATTTTTAAAATCGTAATATAATAAAATTATTATTATTGAAGTAGTCTAAAACGCTGGTCGTTATAGATGGAGAAATTAATTCTTACCTGAATATGTTATTAGAAATGCATAAGTAATACATGGACGTCCAAACCAAGCAAGCCAAGTTGATTAAAATAATTCAATGAAAAATAATTTATAAACTATAAATTAATTTAGAAATAATAATTTTTAAATAATAATCTATGAAGAACTGGATCCAGAACTTATAAACTATTTTTTTAATTTTATTTTGTTTTCTTGTGGGAACTGAATTTTATTTTTTTTAAAAAAAGAACGTTATCATTTTTATTATAAACTTTCAAGAAACACGTGATACAACGGAACAGGAAATAGTGTTCTATTGACTTTATACATAGGATATTTGTTAGAACTTTTATGGTAGAACAAAAGACGTCGCTGGAAATACGTAATATGAACTTTTATTTTATTTATTTAACATAAAATTTAAAATATTATTAAACTATGAAAAGTAGGTTAGGTACATTTATTAAATAATAACATAAAAATAATATAATAATTAATTACATAAATTTATTTTATAATTAATGTAACACGGAATATTCTAATGAATTATGTGTAAGTGGAGATGTGAATGATTTTTATATTTTATGAAGCTGCAAATTTCGAAGGATATTGGATAGCAGATTGGACATTATTATTATTATGGTAAAAATATTGTATAATGATTTTTAATGAATTTAATATGTTTTCCTTTAGATCAGCTGAATATTATGTTGTTGTAGAATGAATGGATAGATATTTTATGAAAACACATACGTTATATTGGCAACAAACTTTATTAAAATATGCATAATTTTAATTTATAAGATAAACCTGATACAACATTATGTAAGAAGCTTAGAAATAATTATATGATTCTTTCATAAATAAATTTTGATATTTTATTATGTTATAGTATTAAAATTATATTTATTCTTTATTTAGGTAATTATTTTATTATTTGCAAGATAAGAATAGATTTGAAAAGACTCTATTTTTTTTTGTATTTTGTTTTATTAAATAAGTTAAGTTACGTTATGGGTAGAAGCTTATATTTGGATTGAAGTTTATTAAGTACAAACGATGTAGAATAGGTAATTTGGATGATGAATATTTTATTTAAGGCTGATGTTTGTTTTCCGGAAATTTTAGATAAATATAGAGGATGTTTATAGATAAAAATTATCAGAAAGGATTAAAAGAACACATTAAGTAAAGTAATGATTTTTACACAGAAAAGAATCATAGAATTTATCTAAGGTAATGCTTTATGAATTTAGAATTGATAAATGATTTAAATAATAATATTTGAACAATAGAGATATATAATGCATATTTGATAAAACATATAACAGGAATTACATTAAGTAAAGTATAATTACAGTCAATTATTTGTTTTACATTACAAAGATACATTAATTTTATAAAGCTATTAAGCAATGCTAATAATAAAGTAAATATATGATAATACATTATAAATGGTAATACTTAATTAATGTAGCTATTTAATTAGTAGAGCTTCATTGTTTACACATGCTACATAAATAATTTTGACATATATTATTATTTGTAATGGAAGTTTATTAACATTTATTTTAAAATCTAAGTTTTGAAAACATACTATAATATTATTAGTATAGTATTTGAAGAATGTATAATTGCTTGTTAAGCATATGAATTAGTAACAGTATAAACTTCTTGTATTTGTAATTTCTTATTTTATTTTTATTTATTTTCTTAAATTCTAAAACTGTAAATAGTGTAAATAAATTTTTATTTGAAGTTATTGTAAATAAATTTGTTAATTTGTTTTAAAAGTGTGTCGAGTTTTCATTATTTTTCACCACGGCATTTTGACATCAGATGATTTGAAATAAACATAATATTTGCACCAAAAATGAATTTGTTATTATTATTTAGAAATGAATACAATATTTGCTTAACATTATTTTATAAGAATTGATTGACATGAACAGAAAATATTGCAATGGTCATAAGATGATTATAATGCACATTATAAGAATACAGTATTGTTTATTGCCACGGATTATTAAGTATAAGATTTTGATCTATTCCAAAATTAAGATACCATATGAAATAAAGGATATACATATAATTATTTATTTATTTAGTGATTGATTATATAATAGAGATAGATGAGATTAAAATACACTCCAAGATTAGTATTATTTATTATTATTATTTAAATAAGTTAGGTGTATTTAAGTTTGATATAAAATCCCACATCATACTTATTTACATAATTTATTATTTTAAAACAACTTAGAAGAACCTGAGATTATTTAATTATATTTTAAGTTAGAAGTTAGGAATTATTTTAGTATTATTAAAGATAATTATTTCATTTAAAAGTCATAAGAGTGCTATAGATGTAGTGGTAAGATGATAAGGTAGTGGTAGTATTCTTATGCCATTGAGACAGTATCTTGGGAGATATTGACTCAGTGTAAATCTGCTTATTACTTTGTAACTTTACTTCACAGTCTCATAATTTTATAAATACTTATTTAATTAGTATAGTCTAGAACTATATTGATTTTAATGATTGATAATAAATTTAATTAAGATATAATAATATAAAAGTATATTAAAGATAGATATGCAAATTTTAATTAAACATAATAATGTAATTGAATGTATTGTGAAGGAGTTTGAAACCGGCCAAAACTTATATATACGTATAAGTAGGTGGTTTCAGCGGTTCGACCCGGTACACGCTCCGCTAGGTTCTAGACTTATGAGCTGGGATATCAATATAATCGATAAGACATAATCGAGGGTTTTGAATTAGAAAATTCGCTATCACTGGGTGGCTAACTGTTTATATCTATCACTAATGGGATAACCACCACTCCCCCATCTTCCACTATCTCCTACCCTACCACTGTACTAGATCACCCTTTTTCTTTGATCTGCCTCCTATTATCACTACATATATACTAGGTGCATATTTATGACTATTCTTATGTTTACTATCAATACAAAATATGAAAAGAAAAATATAACAAAAGAAAAATATTACCCAATTGCTCACTTTGTCCTCTTTCCATCTTATCTTGGTCATTCTTTGACACCAAGAACAAACTTGAAGCATAATTATTAGGTTCTATTACATGTTTTTTTTTGCTTATTACTATGTGTATAAACTTTATCAATTCTTTACTATAACCCAATTATCCAGATTCGAATCCATCATCTCATTCTGTACTCTCAATTAACACATGTTGACAAATTTATATGAGGGTGCCAGTCAACACAGTGCTACAGAATGTACAATTTGAAGCTGGTTCACTCAATTCTCAAGTACAAGAAATATGCATTAACAAAGTGTGCTGAATATTAATCTTTCTTCCCCCTTTTTTTTCACATATATGTGCTTTAGCATTGATGACACTTAAATCAGTCAGCATGTTACTACAACTACTAAAATCTTCTACATACATACACATATAATGAATAAAAAAAATTCTACCTATGTTTAGAGTATGCATATATAAAATGCCAGATATATGAAAAAGGTTAAAAAAAACCAAAAACACATATTTTTTCAATATTTACAAAAAATATATATATAAACATCCTGCCCAGAGTCGTGGTATTAATTCAAGCCCCACATTGGGCACCAATCCCAGGAAAAAAATCCACTGTACCAGTCAAAAATGTATATCCATTCAATAAAACTTAGAATCTGAGCAAAAGTACTCTGAATCCAATCATGCCAGAGATACCCAGGTCAGGAGTACTCATGAATTCGAACCTGTTTGCCCATTCCCTAAATCTATAACACTATGGATAACACCCACAGTGATATCATGTAAATTAATTATTTCTTGGCCCAGAGCTGCAGCATATTACATGAGACCTACAATGAAGATGATGATTTTTGGAGATATTGAGTGAACCAAGAGATAGCTTAACTAAGATCTAAAAACTATATTAACTAAATGATAGGATTCGAATACGAGATAATATTTTATGACACAGATTTATTAATTGAATCAGACATTTATACTTTCCAATTTTACACTGCAGAGTGAGTTTACAAAAGAATCAAAAATATATTTACCATTAAGGTGATTAATACAGATGGATACATAGTGCGGTTGTAATATATAACTATTCAAAATTTACATGATTTAATAATAATAAATTGCGGTTGTTTACATAATTTATTTACCATAACGTAACACTTAATGATTTGGTTTGATACAATTATATAGTGCGGAAGTGTATGTAGAAATACTGTATTCAAAATTACATGTTTATGAGTAAGTAATAAAATAACATTTCACATTGGTTTTATTGTAACACAATTCTATAATTCGTGAGCACATGTAAAAATATTCAAAGGTTTACAGGTTTTATAAGTGAAAGTTAAAATATCTTTTAATATTGGTTTTGCTTTATTACATTTCGATAATGCAGGAGCACACGAAAAAATATTCAAAAATTTACAAGTTTCATAAATGAATGACAAAATAGCATTTAATATTGATTTTGCTTTAATACACTTATATAGTGCTGGAGCGCACGTAAAAATATTCATAAGTTTACAAGTTTTATAAATGAAGGCTAAAATGGCATTTAATATTGATTTTGCTTTAATACATTTCTATAGTGCAGTAGAGCATGAAAAATATTTGAAGGTATACTTCACTGAGATAGTGCATTTATCTGGTGGTAGACAAAATTCATATATATAATGGCCTTAAGGCAGGAATATGATTGCAAAGGTTTCACTAATTCATTAAATAATAACTTAACTGTGGTATTACGTGGAGACCCTTTTCATTAATGTTATTAACAAAATAATTCATAACTCATTTTAAAGAAACAACAGTTATTTGAAATATATTGAACTAAATATTTTATTCATATAATATTTTTGAATCACATATGTGAAACTAACTTGGTACCTTTGCTTGATTGTAAGAGGAGGAAAGAGCAGTTTGAAATAATTGGATTAAAACTCCAATGAATTTATTTAAGAGATAAATGGTTAGTAGGTGTATTATCACTATAGAATTTACTAACTAGGCACAATATAAATATAAGTGGGGAATGGCAGTGCATGTGTATATCTTAGGAAGGCAGATATGGCATCTTGGCCAATTTACACTTTGTAAATCAAATAACGATGACGATGAAGTATGCCACTTCAGGCGGACTAATACTTAGAACAAACTTTCTAGGTGTAAAGTTGCAATGGTCCAGCATACAGCTATCCATGCAGAGCTCCCACAAAGCTAGCTACATTATCCAGGAGTTAGGTCATACTCCTGATTTGGACCTATGAAGAAATAATTCAAGATTCCCCGGAGTGAGGTACAGGCGAATCAGAAATGACGAGAATCCCCGGGTAGTGAGGTATGGGCGAATCAGAAGAGAGTCGCTTCCTAATTTATGCAAACAATGCAGTGATAATAGTAATATTTCTAGACATTTAAAAATAATAGTTACGGCCTATGAATGATTTAGTAAATCTATAGCACGAATACATTTCCATACTTCCAAATCAAATTATAAGACTAATTCAATAAACTTTTAGTCATTTTATTATAGCTTAAATCTCCCCCACACTCCTAACTTATTTTTATTAAAAAAATGTATTAACGTAATTTAAATGCTAATAAGGAATAATTATTCACCAACTTTGGCAAACTCGGACACATCGATAAAGAAAACAAAAGATTTATAAATGTACCCTAGATAAAATAAGACTTGTAATAAAAATACACAATAAGAGCCGCACGATTACTAATAGAAAAACTTTCATTATTCATTAACTCAACCCTACGAGCTTTGTGACACATTATTAAATAAATGATTTAATGCACTCTATCCCCCCCCCCCTATTTCTGTAGAAATAAGAATATAGCTCATATGTCTGGAGTTAACAAATATTCTACATTTCATATACATATATAAAATCAAAACAACTATTAATATCAACATTTTACCGCATAAAAATAAAAAAATTATAAAAGCAAGCATGCATCGGATGAATAGAATTACATTTAGATAATTTATAGTTTAGAATCGATAACATAATGCTCACTATTTGGTGAGTTATTTAAGATAATACTTAAATGATAAGACAAATATTATAATTTATGAAATTTAGATAAGCAAGAAATTAGCAGCAATAAGCATTGTGAATGAATACATCTACATGTTTAACTATAGCAGTGATGTCTTCAAGGTAGTCAGGAACACATTCTTTCTTGGATGGGCATCAAGTCAGGTGCTGGTGGCACGATGTCACTCTGGCTCAGCATGGTAAGGAGATTGTCTCAGGTCAAGGGGAATGGTGGCTTGAAGTACCTTTCTACTCAGACCATCTGGGAATGACTGATACGGAATAGGTTAGCAACAGTAACTTAAAATTAGCTCTCCTCCTCCTGGGTTCAGATCTAGCAGCATTTATACTCTTTTTTCTGATGATGTTAGAAAGCAGTTAGCTGCCAGACCCAAGGCACTTTATCCACTTAGCAGATCTGTAGTTTCTGACTGGATGCATTCTTTGTTGGAATAAAATTTAAAGACAATGCAATCCTGTCAAAGTTTCTCACATGATTGTTTAAATGTAATCTTGTGATTTTAAAACAGAAAATGGATAAATTTCCATTAAAGGATTTTTACCTTATTATAAAAATTATAAGTTTTAGATGGATAAATGGGTCGAAACCGGTCTGGGGATGGGGACCACTTAAAATAAAAATGATTTGAATAAAAAAAAAAAAAGCTTGTTTAGAGCTATTAGCACGCTCTTAATTTTACTTAGTTATATTTGAAAATATTATGACAAGGATTGCGTCATCTTCAATTTTTCTGACCACCACAACTTAAATAAATAATATATTAGATATAATTTTTGACATATACATTAAATATATAAATTTTTATTTAAACTATATTTTAGCAATAATCTCCCATCACCTCATAATATATACACACCCATTACGCACACACATGAATTAAAATATAAAAAAATATTCACTTATTAAAATTAATCATTTTAAGATATTTATATATCTACATCACTTATCACTTTCTTAGTTTAAATACAAAATATATGCATTAATAACTATATATACGTGCATAGGATGGAGTTTGAATATGGTTTGGTGGTGGGAGATTCTGAGTGGGCTGTGAAGCTTGATCTGAGTATCAGGTCAACTGCTTCACATGTTGTATGTATTATTTATATTGAAAATTAAATTAAATATTTGTTTTTCATTTAGTACTTGACATATTCATTCAGCTTTTATTTTAAAATATTTGAATATTAGCAGAAAATAATTACATATGGCAACCATGAAGAGCATATTGCTAAATACAAAATTTTTATTATTAAATAATAAATGTTCTCCATTTTTTGTTGTTATTGTTGTTTTTATAATTATAAATGAAATTTTAATACTTCAACAAATAATCTTAATGCTTAAACAAATTCTTTACAAAAATTCCATTTTACTACTAAAAATGTACTGAATGAAAAAAACTAGAATTAAAGTACATTTTTTAGCCTAAAGATTAAACAAGTCTTTTGTATCTGTTTATTACTATTCTATTTTTTATTTGTAAGATTAATATATTACTTTTATAATTACCTTTTTTTATATGCCTATTTTTAATTCCCTTCCCCCAAAATTGTAAAAAATTAATGATAAGTAATTTTTCATTAAAGATATAAGAAAGAAAAGCAATGGTATATTGTGATAGGAAAAAATGGTTGTTAAAGTATTAAGATCTTAAATAATATTAGTTCTGATAATCAAAGAAATATTATAATGTTATTAAAACTCAAGTTAATTAAAGTTAAAATTTTTTGTACCATACATATTTTAATAAAATTAAAGTAAAAGGTTATAGAAATGTTATTAAATTAGGTCATGTGACATCTGACTTCATTTATTTTTTTTTTTGTAAGGTTATAGAAATGAAAATCAATGTAAAAAAATGTTTCCCTAAAATTTAATAACAAAATGTTATTAATTAAAGTGCATGTTAATGTTTTTAAACATCCTACATTATATAGAATTTCAGTCAAGTTCAATAAATTTGTGATAGATAAAAATATTAGTAAATCATCAATAATTTTTATTAACTTTACATATTCAATAATTGGTAAAAATTTTATTGCTTTTATAATTGGGTTTATAAGTAATCATTAAAATCAATCAACCTGTTGTCCACCTTTATTCTACCTTTATTGTTAAAAAGGATGCTTGCAACTGTTTGAGATTGTTTGATTGTTATTGGCATTGGGTTTGTCTAAGTGTTGACTGAATTTTAATATCTATTTGTAGATTTATGTATGTGAAATGATTATTATTGATAACAGATTAAGATACTTATAATCCTATCAATGATTGTCTTTTATTTTTATAATTTAGTAATATTGTCATATATCAGATACTAGGAAGAATCCAGCAAATATTTAAGATAGATTACAAATAAGATATCATAAATGACAGACCTGTTAGTTTTCTACAGCTTCTATATAAAATCTTTACAAGATAAATACAATTCATCTACAGCAACCTTTTTTTAACCAACCAAAAAAAAAGCAAGATGTAATTATTGTAGTATTTTAATTGCAATATATATTTTATTATAAAAAATAACAATAAGAATACTTCAGAAGCTAAATGTAAGTCTACTAATTAATGACAATGGAAACTGTTTTAGGAATGAGTTACAGATATAAGGAAATGAATAGAGTTATGTAATTAAAAGGTTTTTCTACAAACTGGGTGAAAAGAACAGAACAAATTTTGAACAGAGTAAAGATAAAATATTATGAAAGTAGTAGATCTAGAAAGTGAAATTAATTAAATGCTTTTACAAAGGAATTTTAAGGAATGGAAAATTTCCAATAAGGGTACAATTAAACTGAAGACTATAAAAACTCAGGGTTGTAGATTTGAATGCTCTTTTGTGTTGGTGAGGTGCTATTGTGCTCGCAACAAGTATTGTCAGTAACTGGTCAATGTCTGTGAGGAATAAACCCAGTTATTTTGGAATCTGAAGGTATAAAAATCTGACTAATATTTAAAGCAGACCATCCTGATCTTATTTTATTTTATGTAAGCCTAAATGGCTCTTAGGTTTTAACTTGGGGAAATTACTTATATATTGTAATTATGGAAAGTGATAGTCCATTAAATAAGCCAGTAATTGTCAGACAATATTGAATGTTTAAATATTTTTTAGAACTTCGTGGTCATTTATTTGTCTACATATATTAATTATATTTAAGCTTGTATATATATTCTAGTTTTGTGTTTGTATAACTTTTAATAAACCCTTAGTACTAAATTTAGTCTTATTTATTAATTAATTGTGTTTTCCCCTTTGTAAATCATTTACAACTGGTTTTTACAAAGTGAATTACATCTAAGCATTAAGAGAAATTGTAACCAAAATTAATAAATATGAATTACAGTTATGTTTTGGATTTGTAGATTGTGAAAAGGTGTTTTATTCTGTAAGCATTTCAACAATAATTAAAGTTTTTGTTCAAAAAGATGTAGATACAAGATACTGTAAAATTCTGAAAAATATTTATCTAAATGCAGCAGCAATAATTAAATTGCACTGTAATATTAGAAAAATTAATGCTGAAATGGTTGCATGATATGATGATTCTTTATCTCCACATTTTTTTTACAACAGTTTTAGAGGAAGTATTTTTATGGATTAAAATGAGAAACTAAGGGCATAAAAATAAATGAAAATTATTTAAGTCACCTAGATTTTGAAATGGGATAAGATTGTTTTTGTATAAAACACTTCAGAGTTTGTTCCAGTAGTATATTAGATTAAATAAAGACAAAAAGACTAAAGTAATGTACAATGTTTTTTTTCTAAATGAAGAAAATAAAAATTGATATTTATGAATTAGAAAAAGTTAATAATTACAAATGTCCTGATCATATTATTAATACTTTTGGAAACATAATGGATGAAATAAAACTTAGATGAAGTGCTAAATACATTCAACTGCTAGTAATACCACACAGGTTAATATATGCACAACATTTTAAGAGATATTCTCCCTCTTCTTCAGGTGTTGCTGGTCTGACCAGTCACAGTACTAGCATGAGGATCAAATCTGGACCCTTAGTTCTTGAGTATTGAATTTTAAAACATTCAGTACTTATATTAGGTAATGGAAATAGTCCAATATATAAATACAACTTAAACACCATCATCCCAAAGCTTCAGGAAAACATTAGATGAAATGCATTTGGTAAAAATAACTTAATACTAAAAGGAACCAAACCTACATAATGAAAAAGGAGTTTTTAATGCATGCATTTTACCAATTTTATATATGGATCTGTTAGATATTTAATAAAATAACAATGAAAACTAAAATTCACTCAAGTATATATACATGTATGTCAGGAGTAACAAAGATTAAAAGCAAAGTACATGGGCAAGAAAACAAACAGCTATCACTGACATTATTGAAAGAATTAAGAAATTGAAATGAAGCTGGATTGAATATATATTTTAAAAGAAATGATAATAAATGTATTTTTAAATTAAATCTCAAGAAATTGTAAAAGATCTAGAAGGAGACTATATTTGAGATGAATTCATAAAATGAGAAAGTTTGTTGTTGTGATGAATAGATTATAAATTAGATAAACTAAATTAAACTTTGATAAACATCTATTTCATAGTGAATTAATAATAGTTAGAAATGTTGATGATGTAAAAAAAAGGAATCTTCACATAGCAGTCAATGTATTTTTCTGTCACATTTATAATGTGATATTCAATTTTAGATGAATGCTGAATTTCAAAAAAAAGGTCTAATTTTCTTCAACAGCTAGCCTATAAC
The DNA here is from genome assembly GCA_028023455.1 of Epiperipatus broadwayi. Classification (NCBI taxonomy): domain Eukaryota; kingdom Metazoa; phylum Onychophora; class Udeonychophora; order Euonychophora; family Peripatidae; genus Epiperipatus; species Epiperipatus broadwayi. The sequence continues at coordinate 354,682 of JAQFVV010000098.1, read as the reverse complement.
GAATCCAACCAATCATCGAGTTATTGATCACAAAATAGATATTTAGAAATTTTTAAATTGGAGTAAAAGTAAAAAATTTTATATTAAATATTATCTTTTTTTTAACCATTCCTTTTTGAAAAGATGAGAAATTGATTTTTCCCTGATACTGTGGTTAACAAAATAAAATATTAATTATACTAATATTAATTATACAAATAATTACTCAGTTCTAACTCACTTATGACTTATATGTCATTTTTTATAGTTATTAAAGAAAATATATTAAAAATTGCGGATTTGCTGAAAACCAACACTAGTTTATAATTTTTTATATAATTAATATTGGTATATAAATATTAATTTTTATTTTATTGTTATGTAAACATATTCATCATTGCCTGATAAAGAATTTGAATTTTTTGCACATTAATTATTAAACCAAAGTTTTTCAACTTTATATTCAAAACAGTAAATAAATTCTGAAGATCCTCTATCAAACTGTCAAAAATAGCATAATTCCCAGCTTACTATAAATTCAAAATCCAAAAAAATATTTTGTTTTTAATTTTAATCAATTCAAATTGAAAATTTCACCAATAAACGTGTATTGTATTCTCTGGTTATGCTAGCTATAACAATTCCAAGGACCACAGTAACAAAAATTGAAATAGCATCCTTGTTTGGTACTAGGTACTTTAGGTTTTCCAGCTGAAGAAATAACACTTCCTTTTGTTCTATTGGGCAGAAGCTATATAATGTGAATAATCTTTGGTGGATAACCAACTAATTTCAAACAATGTCATTGATCAAATCTAAAAGTAATATAAAAGTCTCTCTTTTGTGTCAGCTACTTTTATGCAATATAAACTATATCAATAGTACTTATTGACATTCCAAAAACCTTAATGAGTTTTATTAATCACAATTCATCTAAGCCTTGAACCAATCTATTAAAACATTTGAAAGTACATGTGCTGTAGTGGATAGCAATAATAATCCACAGTAATAACTTCAGTTTTGTCTACTTTTTTTATTTTTAAAAACTGGATAAATAAAAGCATCATTTAAGAGCAAGTGGCATAACTTTAGGAGTTATTTATATTTTTTCAAAAAATTCCAATACAACCATATTTGAAAACTCCTTCAGATATTTTATCAATATCTGCAGCAATCCATTTTTAAAATTACAGAGAGTTTTTTGACATTACCAAGCTGAATATTTTGGGTTTTTTTTTTTCAATTAAGTAGATAAAATGAATGTTACTAAAAGTTGACATTCTATTTTGATCATTATTATTCAAAAGATGATAAAATACTCCTTCCACTTATTCAAAATATTATTGTTAACATAAAAGAATTTCACCATTTTTAATTCCATGTATTGGTTTCAGTGCATCAAAAAAGGATATAAATTGACCACAATTAAATAATAGTTGCTATCTCTTTTGCACTTTTAACAAACCAATTATTTTTATTTTTAGTCATTGTACTTATGTCTTTAAATTACTATATTTATTGTAAAGTTTCTCACTTAATTTATTATTCTATCATGTAAAAAATGTTGCATGTTTTCTTTTAATCAAGACACTAATAATAAGAAAGTCAGTCTTGATTTATTTTTAATAAACACACTTTATAAGAGAATTTCAAATTTCAGTAATATAAATAATGTTAAAAAAAAACAAATTACCATTTTTAGTGTTAAATAGCTCTTAAATTTAATATAAACAATAGATAGTTCTAAAAAATAAAGGTCAGTTTTGTTTGTGTGTGTGTGTGAATATGATTGGAATAAGACCTATTTTTAATGCAAGTATCATTTTAATCTTAGAAATCACTAGTTTTATAATCTATCTAATACTATAAACTTATAAGTTGTTTTTTAATTTAAGTATGGATGTATTCATACTCCTTTAGAATGAATTTTCCAATTAAAAATACTATTTATGAAGTTACTCCATGTGCTGTGCAAAAATTCAATAACCACAACCCATTTGTATTTTTATAGCAGCAATATTATTTTGAAGATCTTTTTAGATAAAGCCTACTACTTGTAACAACATATGCATTGAAGTCCCCAAAAGAAAAAATTGATTTTTTAATGGTATTGACCATCCAAACAAAAACTTTTTCTTCCTGAATTCTTTGAATCTAATATCGAATATATGTATTAATAAAATGATCAGACATACCATTATACAGTTTAAATTTTAACATTTGCCTTTTTTTGATTATATTGAGCAAATCCAAGAATAAAATATACTAAATGAGACTTTTAAAGCAGCTCTTTCAAAAAAAATTCTTAACTAGGAACTGTTGTATCAATCTAAATCTTGACAGTGTTGTCTTTCATGTTGGTCTTGAAGAGTTTAATATCAATTAAAATTTGTGCATTCCATGTACCTATATTTAAAAAATAGGTATTTCATTCTTTCCTTTAATGCTACCACTTCCTTCTGTTTTACTACTTCTATTTATATTATTATATTTTTCACTTTAATGAGTAATCTACCAGACATGATAACCTAACCAAATTATAATAGACAAACTATTTTTGATGCCATCTTCTAGATTCATTCTATTTTCATAGTAGACAAGTAAATCCTTAAATAGGTTTGTTTATACATCTTAATCAAGTTGAATTTTTATTTTAAATCCAGCTCCATTAGCTTTTTGTACTGCCTCATGTAAAGATCACAATTAAAAACTATCAGCTTACTAAATTTGTTTTGCTAAATAAGAAATTTCATTATTGTTTTTTATTTTTCAAATAAATTTAATGTTGCCATGGACATTGTACAAAAATTTAAAAATATATTAAGTGCAGTTTTATTATGAGCCTGTATAATAGAGTAACATCAACATATTATATGAATAAAACAATTGTAATTAATATTATTTTCTCTATGTTTTTTATAAAAACATAAGCCAATATAGAAGAAATTGCTGAAACCATAGCTAATTCTATGTTTGTATATATGATTACTGAAAACAATAATATATTTGATAAACATGTTTCTTTAAATTAACAACAAATCAAATACATGAATATTCTTTCCAACTTCAGTGATTTTATTCACAGATATATGGGTAAAGTGAAACCAGATCATAACTTGCCAAAATGTTATTTTCAGTTAATTTAATGACTTTGATAAGTTCAACAAAATGATTTACATCTTTATCATAGAATAACATTTTTTATTAAATGCAACAGTAAGAAAATACTTCAATTGAAAAACATGAACCATTTATTATCAGTCTTAGGAAAAACTATGGTTCAAAAATTTTTGATAACCATTATAATCTAGGATAAAATAAAGATTTTTTAAAAAAATATTTTTATTTTTTTCATCTTGAATATTAACCTAAATAAATGCTTTAGGGTGTTTAGAATATGTCAAAGTTTCCTATAATCTTTTTGTTATGGATTTTTCTTGAATAAATTCCTATATTTAAAATTTATTTGTTGTGTCCAACATTTATCTTTTAAAAAATAGTAATAGATTTATTATTTTTAATGCAAATAAGATTTGTCATAAGATAAATATATTACTTTCAGGTGTTTTTGCTTTTTTTTTTAATTTTTATTCTCATTATGTCTGCTTCTTCATGCAAAATTCTTGTTAAAATACTTTCAATTATCTAGATGATATTATAGAAGAATTATTTTGAGAGGAGACAGCAAAATTAAAATCTTTATTTAGAAAACCTTGTTCTGCTTAATTAATTTTTAAGAAGATAAATTTTTAAATGCTTGTATTTTATTATGTGCAGTCAGTTGCTATGATACTGATAAGGTTTTCTTATTATTTTGTGTGTAAAAATTTGCTAGATTTTGCTTTTTGTTTTTATTTTTTTTTCTGTTACAATTCTATATTCTGAAATAACTGAATATAATGTTGAGTAAATAATATTATTAAGTAAGAAATGAGTTCTAATTAATTTTCATCTAAAATAGCTATCTTTTCTCTTATATTCTTTCTAAAAACAATTAGAATATCAAAATTTTCTCTATTTGAAATTCTATTAACTGTGTGTTTCATATACTGTACAGATTAACCATAAAATCATTAGAAAAGAAGAACACATTTTTAACGTTAGGTAGAAATCTAGTTCATCAGTGATATATTTTTAAAATAATTTTTGGTATCCGTAAAACTTTAATACCAATACACTGACGTGTATTGGTATTAAAGTTTTAACAGGATGAACCCGAAAATATGTATTTTATATATTTAACCCGTGCAAATCTTCGTTTTAACATATATATATATATATTAGATCAACAAAACAATATCATGTTTAGTAAACACACATTCTAAAAAAATTGTTAACATTATTAAGTTAAGACTAGAGAAATATTTAAAAGTCTCTTTAATAGACATGGTCAATCTTTTTTAACACTAGGCCTCATGGTATACTGCTCATTCTAATTTGAACCATTTTATTCAAAAAATATCCAAAACATTGTATTTAGTACAAAATATGATATAAAAAGACCACTTTTAAGATAATTGTATGTGTTCTCTATCCCAAGTTATTACACTAGTATAATAAGATACAAATCTATCCTAGGGAAAGTTATAAAAGGATATCTGAGGCTTTAGGCCACAAGTTCCTAAGGCTTCTCTGTAACATGAGTATAAAATATGAGTTGAATAAAACCAATGCAGTCTGAAAAAAGTTATTGAAAGAAAAAAACATTGCTTAAAAGTTAGCCCATGATCTATAAGAATAGAGAAAAGAGAGGAATAAAAATTAAAACAAATATTTTTTTCTAATGCTAAAAGAAATAAATTATATACTATAAAAGACTGCTGTATTTTAGTTTGGTTTTATAAAACTAACTTTTTTGATGATCATTAAGTGCTCTGATAGAAAAATCTTAGTCACACTCAAACAATACATCAATTTCAGTGATTTTTGGATAGAAAAATTATCACTTGCATGTTTCTGGGTGGTTCTTGATGGTTCTGCAGCATCGCCTAACAGCAACAATATATGTAACCAACAACTACCAAAAATTACATTTGAACATAAAATAATACATTTAGATTTATTGAGTAATATAACTAAACATCACATGATCACCATCTCATACTAGCACATAATTGTTGTAAACAAAAGCAGAACTCTCCATACAGTAGTGCTACCCTGTGCTAACCAGAGTAATCAATAGATGCCAGAAGGCTTGTGCATAAAATCCCTATCTAGTGCCTACTCATCCAATATCCCCAGACTAGTTTCTGGCTTGTGGCCATCATCAGTGAAGAGCCTTGGATTTGAGAGCACTGCACCTAGATCTTAGGATCTAATGCAACCCTCCAGCAGCCATTTTTTAACTCTACTTTACTACAAAACTATGAGAATGAAATTGAAAACACAAAAATATTTTCAATCTAAGCTCAATAGCTTATATAGTCATATGGGTTAGCACAGGGTGGCACTACTGTATGGAGAGTTCTGCTTTTGTTTACAACAATTATGTGCTAGTATGAGATGGTGATTATGTGATGTTTAGTGGTTTACCACCAATCCTGCCTAATAGGATAGTGGTGGCTATGGTTGTTTAAGAGCCAAAGACACCAAAATGTATGGGTGCTGAATTGAGTTCAGACCCATATGACTATATAAGCTATTGAGCTTAGATTGAAAATATTTTTGTTTTCAATTTCATTCTCATAGTTTTGTAGTAAAGTAGAGTTAAAAGATGGCTGCTGGAGGGTTGCATTAGATCCTAATATCTAGGTGCAGTGCTCTCAGATCCAAGGCTCCTCACTGATGATGGCCACAAGCCAGAAACTAGTCTGGGGATATTGGATGAGTAGGCACTAGATAGGGATTTTATGCACAAGCCTTCTGGCATCTATTGATTACTCTGGTTAGCACAGGGTGGCACTACTATATGGAGAGTTCTGCTTTTGAGTAATATAACTAATGTGATGTCAAGACTGTCTTAAATATAAGGGGGGGAAACAAAACTTTCAAAATGTATGTATGATTTTCTAATAATTATGTAAAAATATGAATGATAATCCTGAATTTTCTTTCTACAATATTTACAATTTTAAATTTTCTTTTGTATAAACATTTTTTAGATATAAGATAACATGTTAATGATAGAAACTAAATACTATTTTATATATGTTTTATATTTCCAGCAAGATGAATAAATTTGAAGAAGCTATAATATTACTTCAGAGGGCTTTGCATATTGATCCGGATTATACAGATGCCATGTCATTCTTAGCAAGCTTACTGGGAGAAATTGGACGCAATGAAGAAGCCAACTATCTACATCAACAAATTCTTATGCTTGAGCCGGATAATCCTGACGTTTATAATAATTATGGTGTTTTTTTACAGAATATAGGTAAATCATATTTAACTATACTTGCGTTTTTTAATGCTAATTTTTATCTTGAAATTGAATTTGCTAATGTATTGCATTCCATCACTTACTTTTAAAAGTAATTTGATTTTTGAGTAAATAAATGTTCGTTTATTTTTTGAGTATTTAATTTCATATTTGACCTTTAAAAATATAGACTCAAGATAATAAATAATTCGCTAAATAATCATATTATTAATGGAGAATCTAAAATTAAACAATGATTATTGTTTGGTATACTTACTAGAAACATTTACGTGACTGACTGACGTATCATTTTATTAGTCTGGGAAATTTTATCGCCTTAAATTTCTATAACCGTTTTCTTAGCCAAAGTTTGATTGAAATCATAGATTGCCATGCAAGGTGATTCTCTTTGTTAGATTTTATCATTTACATGCTGTTAGTTGCTCAACTGACCTTGTAAGCTTTGGCCACAAGTAGTAGGTCAAGCAGAACTGTTTAATTAACCAAACTGAAAGGAGGAGAGAGAGAGAGAGAGATTATTTTATTTAACTGAAAATCAGTCCAGAAAACTCTAAACTCAAGTTTCACTGATCTCTGTAACTTAATGCACACAGGTGTTTTATTATAGTTTAATAGTCAAAGAATATCAGTACAGTATTAAAGAACTTGACAGGAGCAGAATTATATTATTTTTAAATGGTTGCTTTATTAAAATTAAATTTACTATTTTTTTTTTTGTTTATACATGAATGTATATATAAAAATTTTGTGTTATGTTATTTGCCTAATAAATTTTTAATAATTTAAATAAAACAGTAGTAATGTTTTATCTTATATTTTTTATATAAAAAAAAATAGTTTGTTAGTATATAAATATTTTAACTTACTGTCAGAATTTATTTTTATCTTTGCAATAACATCAATAATTTATAAAATGACATTGTTTATAAAAAAAAAATAAAAGTTAGAAATAACTTACAATGAAACTAATGTAACATCGCTATACTATAAATAATTGTGATTAAAGGACAATTTGTGTACTTATTTTTTAAACAATATATAAAACAATAGAATTATAAAATAAAATTAAAAGAATCATAGTATAAATATAAAATAGGATGTTACCTTTTTTCTTTTTATATTTATTAGCCGTAAGTAATAAAGATACTCTAATGCATTAGAATATTTAATAATGAAAAAAAAAGTATTTTCTAAAATATAAAAATATGTTGTAGGTCTTTATTTTAAAATATTTTTATTGATTTAATTTCAATACTTCTGTGCACTTGTAGTCCTTCATTCAGTACTATGTTGTCCTTTGCTTAATTTATAATTTCATTCCGATTAAAATTAATTTATAATTATAACGCTTCTGTTTGCAGATGGCGTTTTGTTTTAGTTTACTTTAGACCGATTGATTATATTATGATCATTTGGATTTCTTTGACAATATATTCATTACAATTTTTAGGCTTACAAGTAAGACTTCTCTAATTATCATATAAAACATATGAGATATTCTGACTGCATGTTTACTTCTTCCAACAATAAAATTTCACATAAAGACTCTCAACCCAAAAACATTCTTGCTTAACAATATATCTTGATACCTGAAAATAGTTTTGTTTATAGCTATTGGAGGAGTATAATGAAAATTACTACTTTCCAATATTGGATTGGTATTTTCTGGAATTAGATTTAGTAGTGGGTCTTTCGTGACTTTTTTTTAATATTTGCTTTTAAAATAGCAGTATAAAGTGTCAAGCGTTATTAGCCGAGATGTCATCGCATCCGCCTTGCAAGCAAGTAGTTGGTTGCAGACGGTTGTGGGTTCGCATCCCGGTCGATGCTATGACATATGGAAAAAAAAATAGCAGTATAAAGTGTTATGCTTCAAAGAATATCTAGGAATACTTGGTTATGACTAAATAAAAAGTTGAAGTATTCTCTCAGACCTTTTATATCTCATCCCTTTGCTTATATTACAATCAGTTAATCTGTATTCGTTTTTAAAACTGTTAAGAGTTTTTCAATTCGTAATGATCAAATATTACAAATGGATTTTTTTTTATTTTTAGTTTAATTCAGTTAAATTGTTTATTGGAAAGTTTCCTTATTTAAAATTTTATAGAGTTCAGTTACCGTCCTCAAATTTACCAAAAAAGAAAAAAAAAAACGATTTTATAACATTTTTTCTCTCTTTTTTTTCTTTTATAATTGTGGTTTTTATACAATCTTACAATAAAATTGTTTAGTATTTAATTCCAATCATGGTTTACTATTTTCAAGATTTCTTTTGCATGTTTTAAATTACATTTTTCATGCAAATAGTAATGCTTTTTCTTTTATACTTAACTTGTAAAATGGCTGATTGAGCATTCTTTGTGAACACACACTACAAGAATATAAAATAACAAATTTTTATATTAAAATATATTTTTATATCCAGCTATGAACAATTCAAATAGCCATGTATATCTTTCTCCCTTTGAATCAATACTCTGAATGATATATATTAATCCAAATACATAAGCTGCAAAGACTATTTATCAATGGGTATCTGTCTCAAAAACAAATTTATATGAAACACATACTTTATTTTATATATTTATTTTCTTTATAAAATTTTAGTTATTTCATCTTTATGAGCTTAGATAAAACAATAGTAAACTCACAACAGTCTTCCCTTCTTTTTGATTAAATCATTTTTAGTTTTATGTTTTATTAATTATAATATTTCTTTAATTAATTTATTGTCTTACCTGTTTGAAATATACTATCACTATTTTTACATAATACCCTTGACTTAAATATATTATTCCAGAAAAGGTAACTTCTATTTTTAACTCTTTTTGTCCCCAAATATATCATTGATTGGTATATTTTATTTTATTAATTTCTTTTTCTAAGTTGTTTTATGCTATTTTTTTCTAACTTGTATAACACCTTTATTGTTAAAAGAAGGTTGCCTTGACATCATGTTGAGATCGTTGATTGTTATTGATATTAGGATTGTCTAAGTGTTCTCTGGTTTTAATGATTATATTTATATAACTTTGACAAATAATATATAATAAAATAAAATAAAACAATGGAATTAACTTTAGAATTTTCAATATCATTTAATAAATAAAACCTATAGACAGCTTATGGCATTACTACTATTTTGAGTAGCATTTAATTCCAACTGTAATTACTATTCAAGATGGCAGTTTTGTCATAAGGCAAATATAGCCCTTATTTATTTATTTATTAGTATATTGAAAATAGTAAAGTTAATTCCAGTGTTTTGTTATATATATATAACAAGAAACATTTCACGATTCTAGCGCCATCTATTATAAGCTTGAGTAATCAGTGTATTTAAATCTCCATCTCCAGACAAGATTCTGGCTTTTTATTTTTTCATTAAGAACTTGGAATTAAATTTCACAACCAATGCAGATGATATCTTGTGTCCACTTTTAACTTATTAACAAAATAAAAGAATAAAATTTTAAAAAGATTATGCTTTTGAGCCAGAGACAACATGTTCTATAGTATATAGATTTGGACTTAGGTCAGTAAATAAATATTTTAATGATATCTTTTTTTTAACCATAGACATCTTTTTTATATATCCAATAATAAACAATTCTATCATTAGTTGATCCTTTAGCTTATAACAATATTTTATAAACAGAATAGTTCATTACTCTATCACTATCTACTTTAAGCTTTAAAAATAAGCGATAGATGGTAGAAGATTTAAATTTACATCCCCAGAGCAGATTCTGGGTTTTTATTTAATGAAGACTTAAGATTCATAAATAGAATTAGCACAGTTATGTATCTGTCAATGCTTTTTCTATCAAGCTAAAACATTGAAGTTAAGAAATTCTTAAGATTTTGAACCCAAGTCAAACTTCTTGTATAGTTATATAGATCTCACCCCAAATCAATAACTATATATTTCAATATCTTTTTTTTTACTTATTATAGGCACTTGGAGGGGGGGGGGCATGAGATAATACTAACACAAAATCACTTAAATTTTTAGCCTACTACAATATATTATAAGTAAGAACAGCTTATTACTGTAACATCATCTATTATAAGGTTGAGATATCAATGATTATGATATGATAATACATTTAAATATCCTTTATCAAATTTGTTTTTTTATTTTTGTCTTTATCAATAAGAATTTAGAACTTAATGTTGGAAACTTATATATAATAAAAAGCATTGAAAAGTTCATTTATAATGATTCTTGAAAATTAACTGCAAGAGTACTTAGAGACAATACTCTGACAAAATATTTTGCTGAAAGCTCAATTTATAGAAACAACATTTTCATGTGAATCTATAATCCTTCATATAAATTTTTCACATTAAAAAAAAAACACTTTGATATATTTAATTCTAAGTCAAGTATGTAATTAGCTTAAAGTAAATGTTTCTTACATAAATAATTAGAGAGATTTGAACTCAAAATTTTTCAATCTATTCAACCTCCATTCCATCTCAAGCCACCAATACTCATGATCACACACATACAAGATATACACATTGCACAAAATATGTATATTGGTTTTCACATATCTTTTCATGTGTGTGTGGTCATGTCTATCAGTTGCTTGAAATGTAATGGGAAATGAATTGGTTGAAAAATTCTGAGTTCAAATTTCTCTAATTACATATATATGATACATTTAATAATTTCAATACTAAAAATTTATCTTATTAAATTAATTTTGTAAAAATATGAAATTTAATTAATGAACTAATATTTAAAATATCTTAAGAGATTAGTATAAGATAAAACATGATCATTTACAAAAAGTTCTGGATTGTGGTGGTAATATCTTGAGATATAAACATTTTGAAAGGAAAATGAAAATGTTTCAGTTTTCATGAAAATATTAAAAAACTTAAGAAAGCTTAATTGAACTATCATATTTAACAGACAGTTAAAGATTTAGAAGAAAAGATTAATGAAAAGACTAAATGCACATTGAAATTTTATAATACTATTTCTGTTTTTATTGCTTTTCCATATTTTTCATTTGTTCTTGTTGGTCCCAGAACCAGCATCAAAAAAATATGATTTGGCATCTTAATTTCTTAAATTGTCATTTATCCCCTTTATCTTTGATGTATCATATTTCTGAAGCAATATTTTTTATATAGATAGTTTATCTTCTTTTTAAATTTGAAGCAGTATGCAAATATTTTTAATGTATATATGTCCACATACTATAATCAATTTTTCCATTATTGAATAAGTTTCCAATATTATTTTTTATAGGTTTTTGTTAAAATGTAAGCAAGCATGTTACAATTTTCTGAAAAGATTTTTATTTCATTGGTAATAAATTTTTTTCAACTTCTTTTTACATCTACTATTTGTCAACATAAAAATGAGTTTTATTGTTAAGAATAAAAAAAAAAGTATATATTTCAAAAATCAACCTCATTATCAAAATAAAGCTTCCTCATTATACTTCTACTTTTTTCCTATAGTAATGTTTCAATTATTTATATTTTATATTATAAATAAGAAGCATGTAACAATAAAAGACTATAATATTTTTTTTTTGTAAAATTAATAAAATATAACAAAACTGTTATCTTTTTAATAAGATTGTTACAAAAAATACTGTCAATTTAATTATTATTGAGTTTTGTATTTTTAAATATATATAATTATTATGACATTAAAAGTATATACATATTTAAATAAGCATTTATTTATTCTAGATAATTTCGTCGAAGTCATTCAGTCAGACATCATAAACATTAATTTAAAGTGAGTGGTCTATCCTCAAGCTTTCATTTCCAGTACTTAAGATTTGCCCATATATAAGCATTTGGGTTTGAAAGAATTAGTGGATTCATTTTATTCTTTCATAAATACTATATCTTGTGTTGGGAGTGAAAATATTCATTTATTATTAACACTCGTAAAAAGCGCATGCACAATAGCTTGAAAGGCTGATCTTTAATATATTATATACATATTGTAATGAGATGAAGGAGAAATAAAAAAATTAAATAAATAAATTTAACTAAATTGTTTTTACTAATACGCTAAAACTAATTGTGTTATGGTGAAACTTTTAAGTTTATTAATTAGTAGGCTTTTTTTATCTATTCTATCTTTTAGACTTAGCGCTTTCAGAGCCCTTGCAGCTCCATATTCATAATTCTTTTCATATTGTTAACTATATGCAAATGTATGCAAATTACTTACATCATCCATTTTTTCGAAATTGTGAAGCACGTGTCCTTTCTGTTTATTGCGCTGGCATCACTGGTGATGAAAGATGCTTCTTTGACCTTCCTCTTGAATTGTTTCTTTCTGTGCATACATCAGCTTTAGAGGGCTCAAATTTGTGGTTGTGTTCCTTCTGATGGTCAGCAAATACTGAGCTGCATTCTTTTTTGATTGTAGCTCTTTTCGCACAATTAGGATAAATTAGGATGTAACTAAGCTATGAGATTTTTATATCTTGGTTTGTGATATATAGTAGACTGATGCTAAAGTACATTATATTTATACAATTATTAAATTTAGCATATTTCAAATTCACTGTAAATAAAAGATGTTTTATATTGATGCAAACCATCAATAAACATGTCAACTTCTTGCTTAATAATAGTCATAAATATGCATTTTGCATCTTTCTAATTCAATCAACATAAATGAATAAAACAAATACATTTAATAATTTTCTCAAAAAATATTTAATCATACTGTATGATATTACTCAGATGGTTTTTAAACTATTAAAAATGATCACACTATATACTCTAGACTTTTAGATTTTTTCATTAAAAGATTTTTTAGAGTATAGATTGCATTTCTATATACATCATTTGATTCTGAAATACTAGAGCAAAAATGTATTATGACAGTCTTTTTTTATATTGACCCATGATATAGACCACAACAATGAGTGTCTTCTTTTGGCAAAGGGATATTCTTCAGACCTTTGTTCAAAACCTTTCATGTTTAAACTAATTTTCCATTGAAGCTTCTGGTTCTAATTTTCAAAAAAGTTAGACATTGAGAATAATACTCTAAACATTAACTATGTTAACTAAATATATGGAAAAACTATATATGTGAAAATGAGACTAATCTGAGGATAGACTAGATCAATCTATCAATAACATTTTTTATGAAAATGAGTAACACAACAACAAAGAATGTCATTATAAACCCACCACAGACATACATGTTTTGGGAATTTGAAATAGAATATCCATTAGATACTTTATGCTATATTATTAAATGTTAGTTTAATCTTAACTATTTTTTACTGTCCTCTATTAGACATAGAATTAAGACATAATCAAAGAGAGACTACTTAAACAATAAATTCATATAAAAAAAATTCAAATTTCTCACCATATAAAATTTCAGCACAGAAAAAAGAATTTAGAGAACAATAAAATAATTATGTATATATTTTAGAAATAATATCTTTCTAATGAAAATAATTACATTTCTTACAGTAGTAAGTGTCTTAAATATCTTTTGTCATCACGTACTTTTACAATTTGAGATGGATATAGTTATTCTGCTTCTTTGCTTTTCTTTGAAGATTTATTATAAATTTCTCATTTCAGTTATTTTCTCCAACACATCCATCTTTATAAATAATTAATAGTTATCTTGATATATAGATTTTATTGGTAAATTTAGATATCTTCTTTAGCAAATAATACTTAAGTAATAAGAAAAACTAGCTCAGAATTAGATCCTTGGCAAAACAAGTAACATGCTTCATTTTAAACTTTATGTTAACATAGTCAGTTCAATCTTTTCTCCTAAACTTTATTCAGGTGTGTGTTTAGTAAATTTAATATTTCATCTCAAGAATGTTAAATGCATGAACTTAGTTTCTCATTGTTGTTTTGATGGTATGTCAAAAAAGTACTTTCCTCATTGTTATATGGCTTTTTTGTTTATCTAATAGTTGAAATTTATTATAAGAAACAGCCAAAATATATTGTCTAAATCTTTTATTCATCCATATTAGCTATAAAAACTAGAAATTTCAGAACAATGACTAAAGTCACCAACCAATGTAGCGGTTGGTGGCAGAAGGCAGAGGGTGTTAAGAATCCCCTGATTGCAGACTCAGGCTGCCATTTGATGATGACTTTTTATTTAGGTACTTACAACTGCAGATCACTTTCAAGTGAAAAAAGATTGCAATAGTTAAAAGAACTGTCTTATATTAATTGGGACATTATTGGACTTTGGGAAGTTAGAAGAAAAGGTGAAGAAACAGTTGATTTTAAAAGTGGACATATACTCTACTATAAAGGCACAAATATTGGAAATACAAGTGGATTAGGATTCATTATAAATAAAAAATGGAAGAATAACATTGTGGAGATTGATGGTGTATCGCACAGAGTGACAAGATTAGTTTTACAACTTAATAGCAGATACCAAATGCAGATAATTCAGGTTTATGCCCCAACAAGTTCTCATAGTGAGGAAGTAGTAGAAGATTTTTATATGGATGTACAAAAGGCTTTTGATCAGAGTAAACAACATTTTAAAATTGTTATGGGAGACTTTAATGCTAGAATTGGTAAACAAATGAAGGATGAAAATGCTGTAGGTAATTTTGGTTATGGTAATAGAAATGAAAGAAGTCATAGACTTGTGGAGTTTGCAGAAAAAGAAAAACTTTATATTATGAATTCTTTTTTTGAGAAAAATGTTAAAAGGAAATGGACATGGAAGCATCCAAATGAAGGTACAGCAGAATTGGATTATATTTTGACTAACAGAAAATACATATTTCAAGATTGTAATGTTCTTAATAAATTTAACACAGGAAGTGATCATCGATTAGTAAGGTGTAAGTTACGTGTTAATGTAAAACTAGAGAGACAAAAATTATTAAGAAAAACAATATTTACAGTTGATATTCCTAATCTTCAGAAACATTCTAATGAATTTAAATTAGAACTTACAAATCGGTTTCAAGTATTGTTTGATTTTGAACATGATTCAAATTTGAATGACATTAATAAGAAATAATTTAAAAAAAGATAGCTGGTAGAAAAAAGCAACCATTGACCAATAAAATTTCTACTGAGACTAGAGAATTTATGAAGAAAAGAAGGAATATGAGGGTATACAACAATAATGCATTAAAAAAGATTGAATATCTTGAATTTTGTAAAATGGTTTGGAAAAGAGTTGAAAATGATATAAGAAAGTATAATTGTGAAATAGCAAGGAAAGCTGCAGAAGAAAATAAAAGTCTAAAGAGTGTAAAACAACATTTTGGTATTAGTAGGAAATTTATATCTGCGATAAGAAAAAAAGATGGCATTATTATTAAAAAGAGAGCTGACATCATGAAATGTGTAGAAGACTTCTATCAAAAATTATATATGTAATAAAGAACACGTCCCTTCTATACCTATTATATCTTCCGAATTGCCCAGAATTTTGAATGAGGAAGTGAGACATGCAATTAAATTTATGAAGAAAGGTAAGGCTCCAGGTAATGATGGAATTATAATTGATATATTAAAATAAACAGGTGAAGAAATATAAAATTTTTTTAGCAAAGTTATATACCAAATGTCTAAATGATAAAGATGTACCAGATGATTGAAAGAATGCAGTATTAATATTAATATTTAAAAAATGTGATAAAGAAGATATTAGAAATTACAGACCTATCAGTCTTTTATCAGTTTTATACAAATTTTTTACTAAGATAATTACAACTCGTCTACAGAGAACATTGGATTTCCACCAACCAAGAGAACAAGCTGGATTTAAAAGTGTTTTTAGTACAGTAGATCATATCCAGGTATTGAGAGAAGTTATAAAAAGGACAAATGAAAATGAGTTGCCATTATGCTTAGGATTTGTAGATTATGAAATGGCATTTCATTCTATAAACATTTCTTCAGTGATTAAAGCATTGAATCATCAAGGTGTAGATCCAGGATATTGTCATATTTTAAAGAATATTTATAAACATGCAACAACAACAATTAGATTACATAATGATTTAGGAAAATCAACATTGAAAAGGGTGTAAGACAGGGTGACTCCATATCTCCAAAACTTTTTACAGCAGTGCTTCAATAAGTATTTTATGGATTAAAATGGGAAGTTAAAGGAGTAAAAGTAAATGGAGATTATTTAAGTCATTTAGATTTTGCAGATGATGTAGTTGTTTTTACAAATAATGCTTTAGAGCTACAGGAAATGTTGCAGGAATTATCAGATGTAAGTAGGAAAGTAGGACTAAAGATAAATGTTAAAAAGACTAAAGTAATGTTTAATCAATTTTCTCAAAATATGAAAATAAAGACTGATTATAATGAGTTAGAAGAAGTTAACAGTTACAAATACCTTGGTCAGATTATTAATACAGATGGAAACATAATGGATGAAATTAATCATAGAATTAAACTTGTTTGGAGTGCTTTTGATAGAAATAACTTGATACTAAAAGGAAATATGCCTCTGTGTTTGAAAAGGAAAGTTTTTAATAAATGTATTTTGCCAGTTTTTACTTATGGATCTGAGACTTGGACACTTAATAGAAGAGCAATACAGAGACTTCAGACAACTCAAAGAAGTATGGAGAGATGCATGTTGGGAGTAACAAGAAGAGATCAAAAACACAATGTATGGATAAGAGAACAAACAGATGTTACTGACCTCATTGAAAAGATTAAAAGATTGAAGTGGAGTTGGGCTGGACATATTGCTAGAAGAGATGATAATAGATAGACAATTATAATTTTGAACTGGATTCCAAGAGATTGTAAAAGACCCAGAAAGAGACCGCATGTGAGATGGATGGATGAAATAAAAAAATGTGCAGGGGTGATGTGGAGAAGAGAAGCTAAAGATAGGAAAATATGGATTGAACTTGGAGAGACCTTCATCCAGCAGTGGATTGATAATGGTTGATGATGATGCTGACTTTTAGATGTATTTATTTTTTTAATTTTAAAGGATTTTTTATTTTTGTTAAATTAGATCATGTTTTACAATTCTCTTTATCAGTCATGTGCCTTTAAACATTTTTTGATTGACCAAGCTTCCCTTTATTAATTAAACCTATGAGTTTCATTAAAATTTGCAATCACACTTCGTATATATATAATTTAGAATGCTTGTATATTTTAAATATAAACTAGCCTTGAGCAGCTCTGACGGTTACTTTTATAAGCCTCTTTTTTAAAGAATCAAAATGTCCTTAACACTAAATAAGTGAACAATAGAAATTATTTTTAATATTATCATTTTTCTCAAACAAATAGTAAATGCTGTTGTAGTAATATAGTTAAGTATTTATTTATTTTTTAATTTGCTTTTTATTTAATTTTTATACCCATATTGATAAAATATTAAAATTTCTATTCCATGTTATCTTATTACTCTGCCTTACTTTTATACTTATATAAGCCAAATTCTCTAATATACTTCACAGTCATCATTATAAGTTCCAACCAGTAACCACCTAAACATTCTCAGTAAAATATAGTAATCAATAGCTGTCAACGCAACCTTCACACCTTTTAATAGCAAGAATGAAATCCTATATATATATAATCGTTTTCAAATAGTTAATGCTGTTGTAGTAAATAATACATCCTTCCACTTCAATATTTGGCAATACGATAATAAGAAATTAAGTAATTTTTGAATTACAAAATCTGAGTTATATTTCACAGTTATTTTATTAATAATCATTAAATTAATTTTAACTCAATCGGTTTTATTTCCTTCCTTATAAGTTGGGAGAATGAATCCACACACCTATCTTTATGATATAAATATCACCGACCTGGTCGACAACCATGCTAAGCGGTAAAAACCATTATATTTTTTTAATCTTTCCTGTATAATGGATTTTCCCTATTTATTGAATTAAATTAATTTTCATCGATAATTTTAATGAATTTCCAGTAGTGTCGATTTCCTGCACTTATCAAATTCCCCATTCCATTGGAAAAGAATGAATCACAATTTTACTTCACTTTTAATGGTGTAATATAATTTATTTTTCATACTATATGAATTAATAAGATGCATTTAGTTATTATATAAATCTAAAGCTATAATATTAATAGCAATAGTGTTTTTGCCACCTTTACATTTATTCAGATATAAAATACTCAAAGTCACACCTATTTCATGAAAATCTTGAAGAAAATACTGTATCTTTTAACTATAATATTTTAATAGATAGGATGATATTATGGATTCTGATTCATTTTGAAAATTATTTAAAATTTATTAGAAAGACTATATATGTTTAAACTTATTTTGCGTAGAAGATAGTTTACAGTATTATTAAAATAAAATATATTTATCGCACTCTAATAAGTTGATATGTGACCGTAGAAGCTTTAAATTACAAAATTGTTTTGTAAAACCTTGTGATCAATGTCAGCGAGAACAATAGTCCTTAATTGAGTTGAACTGACTTTTTTTAAGCATAGAAAACTATTAATATGAAAATGAGGCTAACTTATCATCATAAAGAGGTGTAAAAATATATTCTAACTCTTTATAAAATATGGTTGGCAGATAGAATCCATTGTTAGCATTAATTTTAATTTTAAATCATTATTTATTTATTTTGAAATTATCTGGTTGTGTATTTATACATTTGGAATTTCAAACTTTGTCATGCTTCAATTTTTATCTGTAGTATTATAACTCAGATGCATTGACAAAACAAACTTGATCATTATTTCATTACTTTTGTGGTAAATGTTAATATTTAATAAATATAACTGAATTCAAACTTGTATGTGAAATTTTTTTTCAATAATTCTGAATATAATAAATTCTTGTTGCACTGTAGTATCAAGATTTTTAAACTTATCCTGCAGCTTTTAATAAAATAAATACTCTATCAACTTTCAGAATCGAAATAAACTACATACATAAAACATTATATTTGCAGGGCTTTTAATGTTTTAAGTTTCTATACATTTTCTGTTTTATTTTTTCTTTATGTAAGACAGCAATTTTTAAAACAAGATAATTAAAATGGATTAAAATTAAGAGAATTAAAATTTTATCAATAGAAAGTAAAGGATGCATGGCATATTTCTTCTTATTTATATTATAAAAATCTACAAAAAAGAGTTGACTATTAAGTGATAGAAAACCATTTGATTCCTCTCTGAGGCTTTAAAGAAATCTAACAAATCAAATTTCCAATGTTCACTTCATATATATTGATAGTTTCATATTAAATGAACTAGTACAACTGCTCACCTGTACATGAACATTATTATTTAGTAAATGAGAATAGTAAATATATGAGATTATTATATGCTAATTATCCGAATTGTTAATTGTTGAATTGTTTCTTGTATATTTTTTATAATAGCAACATTGTAACCGGATTGAAAGTTTTGCATAAAGAGCAAAATATACTATTCATTTTATTTATTGATAATAGGCAGAAAATACTTAGATTTCAGTTTAAAATTCACTATAGAATATTTAAATAAAACAATCAATACAGCTTAATATCTTCTAACCTTTAATTTCACATATATTAATGGTAACAATTTTTAGATTATCTATTATTGTAAATATTATTAATTTAATGGCTATTTCATTTTTAATAATCTTCTACATTTGGATTAAGTGAATTATAGTCATCACTTATGAAATTACCTAATGTGGTTTTAGAGATTATTGTTGCTATTTATATTAACATCAAGCTAACTATTGAAAGATTTTAGTCAGTGATTGAATCAAAATATCATCACAACTAAAAGATATGGTAGTTGTTTGTTTATTATTGATAGTATTATTCATTACTTATAAGTCTTATAGCACATCATTATTTTTGAAAATATTTCCAGGAAAAATATACTTCATAACATTGATTTGCTTACTCTTATGAAATAAACTTTAATGGTTTTATAAGTTAGTGATAATTTCCAAAGAATATTGGATATTTTAAAAATAATGATTTAATCTATCAAATTATGACATTTAAAACAATCAATCCTTAAGTGGGAATACTGAAAACATTTCAGAGTCTTGAAAATAATAATAGTGATTGGTTTGATGTGGAATTTCAAATATGATACATCCCTTTTTTTAATTTATATTATAAACATTCAGCAATTTGTTGGTATGCTGGAATAAATATCTGGCTCATTTTCTTTTGCTATTATTTCAAATGCTTATTCAGCTATTTTTGTTATAGTATGTTGATTCTAAAGTACTTCTAAGGGACTTGATTTCTTAAGCCATAATTGACTTTTTTTATTGTTTATCCTAATTATGATAGTCACATGTGTAAAATAATAGTATGACCATTTCTAGACTTTCTTTTTGCTTTTCCAAATAATTTTGTATTGACAAAAATGTACAGCAGACAAATAGCACTATCATATCTTTTTGATCATATGTGAACTTTGATTATTGATTTTTTTTAACTAAACTAGAAAATATTGGCTATGAATATGGAGACCTAAGTTCTCTTAAAGTGCTAAGCCTTATAATTCTTTTTCTAATAATATTAAACTTCACTTTTTGTGTAAAGCTCAATTTTTTTATGTTTATAAGTATAAATCATTTTGGTTGTAGTTAAGATATAATGATTTTTAATTTTACTATTTTAATCAAAAAATGTGTAAATATATTATAACCATCTGGGTTACATGGCACACAGAAACATAGTTGTATATATATATATATATATTGTAAATATCGATGAGTCGATATTATATTTTTTTAAATTGTCATTTGTTATTAAAAAAAAAATCTCTTTACGTTGAAGTTTACATATGAAATATTTAAATTTTTTCTTTTATGTTTATTAAATATAGTTATTATTTGAAGTTATTATTTTATTTATATATATTGATAGTACATCAATATGAACATTTAATTATTAAAATAAATAAGGACATATAAATTGTTGATTTAAAAAAATTATTTTATTTGCAATGATTACTAAATGTAATAAATAATTATTTATGTATATTTTTAAAGATGTCAAATTTTCAATTTAATATTTTATATATATATACTTGATATTTTATTTTTATTTTAATGTTAATTGTTTTAAAAAGAGAACATATATAACATGAGTTTTAAAATAGCATCTGCTGGCGCATGAAACAATAGCAACAACAATAAAGAAGCCATTATATATATATATATATATATTTTTTTTTTTATTGGAATAGATATAGAACAAACAACTGAAGGATAAAATTTTGTTACACTCTATTTTTATAAAATTTACTATTCTTCAAAATACTGAAATAATATATATATATCTTATGGTAAATACATAAATTATGGCAGGCTAATCAAGAATCGCAGCCAGGAGGCTGCATCATCGCTTTCATTTATTCCAAGGCAATTTTCAATGGAACAACTAAATAAAAAAATTCAATGTATAAATTTCGTCGCGTCTGGAGTTGAAACTAGATATAGCTATCTTAAATGTATAATCATCAATTTAATCATAATTTGGAAGTAATTGGAATTAACATGCTGGATTTAACATTTTAATTGGTTTATTTATTTTTTAAAAGGAAGGAAATTTTAAAACGGATAAAATATGCATATATCTAAGGATTAACAATTTTCTTTAATATAATAATTTCTTCGCCTTTCAATAGAATGCATTCTAATAATAAAAGTAAACGGATAAAAGAACTCATGGAATAAATTAACTTTTGACAAGAAAATTATCTAAATGAACTTTAAAAGGTATTTAATAATTTCATATATGTATGAATAATATATAAATATATTTTTGAGATTGATATATTTTTTTTTTATTTACTTTTATTTTTCATTATAAAATACAACGTTTTATAAGTAGTCAATTTAATCATCTTGTTTTATAATAATATTAGACATATAACAGATGTTAGGATAAATATTTAAATAATTTAAAATCTTAAAATGTAATTTATAAGTTGATATTGTATATGAACTATTATATTTATATTATAATTATTAGGCAGAAATATGTCTTTATATATTTAATCTATATATACTTATTACAAGTATATATACATAGTTATTCTTTATATTTATATTTAAAACATCAATATTATTTAAAGTTGAACTATAACATAAAATAAAGGATGTACTATTTGTTTTATAAATAATGCCTTTGTAATTATTTAAAAGAGCGATACTATATTATTCTTATTTTCTTTTAATGCCAAAGTTATTATGAAATTAATTGAATTTATAAATAATAAAAGATAATTTTATATTTCATTTATTATTTGGTTTGTAGATCACTTACACATATTATTATTCATTCAAATATTTAGAGATACATAAATTTACATAATTAGATGTGTCTATTTGAATTTAGTAGAAGTCCCTTTGTTTCTGATATATATATATATTTGATTAGTTATTCACATCATCTTTAAAAATAAATTATAAAGATAGATCTCATTGCTTTGCATGATTTTAGATTCGTTTTATGTATAGCTAGCTGGAAGTGCATTTAAACAATTTATTTAAATATAACTGGAATAATTTTGTTTTTTTTTTCATTCTTTAATTTTAATGGAATACCATGTACGTTCCATTACAATATATATATATTAAAGTAAAAAAAATAGAAAAAAACCACTGACATACTTTACATTTCACTTGGAATAATAATGAGGACAAAGGGTTAAATAGTTCTGGATTTAAAATAAAATTTTATTATGAAATAAACATTTAAAAAGAACTAAATAAATTATTATCATTGTTATTGTTGTTATTATTCTGATTTTGAAATTTAAAAATAAATATATTTCTAATAATTGTAAAAATTTCTATTATGTATTTTTGGAAATCTTTTAATTAATTGGTAAATTATCTGTTTTAAAAAATCTTTGTATATCACACCTTGATAAAACTTCAATCTTCCTTTTGAAAGGATTAGTGATTTGAAAAGAGGAAAACATGTAGGTGACTCTTTAGTAAAAATCTAAAAGTAGCTTTTGATTAAAATTGTTTTAATCAAGATTAGACAGATTGAAAACAGTCTGTAATGTGTCATCACCTCCAATCTAAGTCTATAAAGGATTGGATAAAAAAAATTTTAGTCTGGTTAATATTTTTTGAGAAGCAGGTAGACAAATTGGCCAGCTGCAATGTCTGGATATTAGTTTTTGAGAAGAGAGTTGGCTATAATAGTTTGGCTGATATTTTTGTAACTGTAGCAGAGAGTGGCCACAGTAAAGCTAGCTGCAGAGATGATGGCAGAATTATACAGAAAATTACCATGAGGATGTAAGAATGCAAGAAAGTAGCTGCACTATAGTTCACTGGTGGAGTTTGAATTCACATGGAGGAAGAGTTAAGATTCTTTGTAATTCATAGCTACAAATGTGTTCTGAGAAAACAGCTAACTTTCCTGGACCAATCCTAGTCAGAAGAGAACTAATCAATGCCAACAATCATACCTGAATTATACCTTCCTGATTATGACAATCCAGGATTATACCTATTTCACCAAGACCAATTCACAAAGAAAAGCACAGATAAATGTATATACAATGGTGAGTAGCATTATATATCATGAGAATGACATTTTAACCCTTTCAATGATTATTATTTAATTGGCCGAATGAGTTAAAAATCAAAACTTTTAATTGGCCAACTCACAACTTTAACAAAATCTATTGTTAAAATAGATTCACTTTTAATAATATAAATACGTTAGTTTCATTTGTAAAAAGTATATTACTAAATTCTCAGATTACAAAAGTAAACGAAAGTCTTTTAAAAAATAAAATTTGATTTATAATTTAAAAAATATTCAATTGCGGTGAAATAAAAGTAACCGCTATTCAACCAACCAAAAAAGGTTGCGTCAGCAATCTTTTTTTTTTCACTTTAACATTATGATAAATATGTAGCAATAAATAAATAATTCTTGGTAATATCTTAACTATTTTTCTAAAATAATTTGATTTTTAGTATTATTTTATCAATAATAATTTGTAATTCAATTCAAATATTGTTTAAAATGTTGTAAACATTCGTTTATCATTTTCGTAATAAAAATCAAAACGAACGTAACTTTTTACTTTTTGGCAGCCATTTCCCTTTTTGACAGAAGTTGGACAGCAATAAGATTCAAGAAAAGGTGGTGAGGAGGCAGTCTTTGGTTTTGTTTGACATATATGGTCATTTTTATTGATTTTTTACTTGTAAAATAATTCTGAAGAGGGCACCATCTTACAGAACTTTTGATTTTCTTTCGAATGACATATAATATGTATACGTGGGATAAAAAGTCGCCAATTTAGAGTGATGTCAAATCTTCTCATTTTTTGATGAGTCAGGCAGTCAAACGGTTAAAATCTATATATTTTAAAGGATATGAAGTAAATAATTTTGCTTGAATTGAATTAAAATCTAGAAGTAATGATTAATTCATGAAAAATTTATTTTGAAAAAGGAAAAAGGGGGATTTTAAAAATCTTTTTAGATTAATTTAAATATGTAATTAATTGAAAATAATCTGTCATAAAAAAAAAAAAACTTTTGAGTTACCTGTCAAAAAATTGATTTTTATTTTTTTTAAAGAAAAAAGAAGGAAAAAGAAAATAATTTTATTGACTGAAAAAAGAGACTAATTAATAATATTAATTTGCATCATCTATATGTTCATAGATGCACATGTATGTGTGAATTTTATATATAGTTTTCAAATGGAGTTAATTATGAAATATATTTTTAATAATTTTATTATTTTGATAAATTCAAGCATGTTTATTTTATATCAAGCCACATGCCTGTGTGCTGAATGGATTTTAAGTAAAGCTAATGGGACATATAAGTAAATAAATGTAATACCTTGAATTGTGTATATTATTTATGTAAATCACAATATGATAATTTGAAATTTGTATCGAAATCAAAATCAGAAAGGTTATATGTGTATAGCCATATTTTAAAAACATTAATATTATTTTTATTGTTATTAATAAAATGAATTCAATTGTTAAAATTGTAATACATCATTATCTCTTCATCACATACAGTAATAGAGCTTGTGTTCTTCTGAGCTAGATTCATGTATAATGGTGAATATATGAATGGTGATGTTATTAGTGTTTTGGGGCATCCAGAGATGATCAATTCCCTGGTTGTTGCAAAAAAAATACTATTTAAAGCCCATGCACTACATTTTATAGTCTAATCTTATTAGAAGTTAAGTTTATAGTACAAGTGGCCAGAGCATTGACGATGGTCAGCATGTTTTAATGTCCCAGCATTATTGTGTTTTTTTTTTCATTTTTATTATTATATATTCTATATGGATGCACACTTAGTTTGTGTTCCAAATTTATGTTTAAATTATTGCCCAAGCTGGCAAATGCTAAATAGTTGGCCTGGTCTACAGAAGATCCATTTCAATCCAATCACCAGATTGACTAATGATTTATATTTTTATTGTTCAAATCCAGTCACAAGATGGACTTTTGATTTTTTTGTATTGATGTATTTTGATTGATCATTCATGATGACAAATGGTTATTTTCTTGGTGTATTACTCATACTTTTTTTGACTTATTACAATGCCGGTTGATGTATAATAGTAATCATGTTTGTTCTGAGAAGTAGCTGGCTGATCTCACAAAGATTTCTTGATCTCACACTCTCTCTTAATAAATAAAATCGCTTATATATATTTTGGATATTAACATTACTTAATATTTATCTTATTTTAATAATACTTTATTTTAAAATTATATTAAGTTTCAGTATTTGAAATATTTGCCATCATCTCAGGTACAACTTTTTCCTTCTACCCCCTACCACCCATCCTCTTACAATATCTATCTACCAGTATAGAGATTCAAATCATCTTCTCTCTCACTATTCAAGCATTTTATAAATAATTTTTGCCTATCATATGAACTAGAGATGTCAATCAACTGGATACCTGAATTTCATATTGGCAGACTTGATTATTTTTTGAATTAAAAAGCAGATTACTGCTTTCAGCTAGATAAAGTTAAATTGACTCTTTATAATTGTAAAATAAAACAGCTACTATTTACTTATATATGTAGAAAACCTTTAAAAAATGATAATACATTGGTTTTGAAGCTTTTTTTTTTTTAAGAATATATGAACTGGTCTATTATAAAGATGCTTCTATTATTCCAGTTTGTACAAATAAAAACAAATAAAAGAGATTGTAATATTTATTATGAAAGGTTATTCATCACATAGCAAAAATACATTCAGTAATGTAATGAAGCAGTTTATATATATGGTCATAGATTAATAGTTACTTTATACACAGTATGATTTTAGAGAATTTAGGTATGTTAGAGAAATGTTTGGGCTGCATAGAAAAAATAAGAATGTTTAAGAGTTAAAAATTGATTTATTAATAATTTTTGCTGGTTTTGGTCAAGGTATCTAGCTCAATTAGTTGAAAATGTTTAAAGCTACATTTGTTTATGTAACAAAGTTTATTATATTAAATACTTTCTAAATGTTAATATAAGGGTTGTCAGTGATGGTAAAAAAATTTAAGGTATTTGAAATGAAAACTAGTATTAAACAAGAATATATACTAATGTTTAAACAAGGATATGTCCGAATGTTTATTTCATTTTCCATTTTTGTAAAACTGATCTTTCAACTTATTTTTAAGTAGTTTCATGATGTTAAAAGCAAAATGCCACATAAATTTTAATTTGATTTGATGGAAGACATTTTTTATTTATTTTTAGATTTATATTAAACTAAATATCATGCTACTATTTCTATACAAAACAATAACTAACAGAATATTAATAATGTTTTGAATATAAAGAATTTGTTTTATAATCACTGTAAAACAACTTCAGGTGTTTTATCAGCCAGTAACAGATAAAAAGGCAGGAACTTTAAGCTCAAGTGGTTAGAAAATTAAGAATATAAAATATTTAATATATCTTGGTAAATTTCCTAGTGTTGAAATGCAATAAAGCTCCAATGATTTGCTGTTGCATTTAACATATAATGTTTCATATTAGTTATATAACTACTTCAAATAGAGATCTATTGTATTGAAATGGGAGAGGGTTTCTTTATCAGTTTAACAATGACAGAAAAGAAATTTCATTTCAGTATGCTATGTAATAGGTCATGTGATCTATGACTCTTATTTTGACTATTTATAGTCTCTGCCATAAGTCTTATGCAATTTTATATTGCTAAGACTACTAATATATGGTATGGCTGAAGATATATCAGCCCCATATAGCTATTTGAGTTGGATAGCTGGGTTTGAAGACTTGTAGATGTCTGAAAATTTTAGATTTTCCACTCAATAGATAACTTTTAAGTAAGTGCTTGGCTTTGGGTTGGTATTTTTAAATCTAGTGTCTGAACCTATTCTGACACCTCTCTGAGGAGTGCCAAAGCATGAAACCATGGTCAGGAGTTGGGGGGGGGGGTTCTGACAGAGATATTTTAAGTGCTGGCTCTGGCTAAGCATTTATCATGAAGCTTGCAGAGGAACAGGCAATCCTCATTGTTTATAACTTACAAGCTTAAGAGATAGGGTCATGTGATCTATGACTCTTATTTTGACTATTTAAGATTACAAGATTTTAAGATTTAATAAATGTGATGAAGTTGATGCCATTATTGTAAAATATTCCAAAGGGCATTTAAAGTTAATCATTAGAAAAAAATAAAGTGGATGAAAATGGGCATAGTTTTTGTGGGACAAACATTCTTTTTACATTACAAAATTTAGTTTTAATATTCTATAAGTAGATATAGCATTATTTGTTTTCATTGAGAGGGTTTGGCATAGGAAAAAATACCATAGAAACTTGGAATTAATCAAGATATCAAAGTCCTTCATAAAGGAAAGTTTATTATATAAGAAGTTAAGAAAAAATGTTAATGAGCAATATGTAATATGCATGATTGTATTTGTGTTTCATCATTAGTTTGTATAGTCAATGCAAAACTCACATTTTTTTATTATTTAATGACTTTTTCTGAACTTTGATATCTCTTTATTACCAGGTAGTAGAGATAATCTTTTATTTTTTGAAAATTTCTTTTAAATAAAAAATGAAATTTACCCCCCCCCCTCAATATCTATCATATAAAAATAGCGTTGGTTTTTTATTCCAATATAAAAGAAAAGTCTTTTTATATATTTATTTATAACACAATAAGAATATTTTGAATAATAAATGAGTTGTTGACCCTCATTGATTTTAAAAAATATATCTAAATAACATTTACTTATATATATATAATAAAATAAAAAAAAGCTTAAGTGTTGTTATTGATTTTCTTTTTTTAACAAAAAAAAACATAAATTTAAGATATCTTTACAGGGGACGATGGGTCGTTTTGAAAATTTTTGTAATAAATAAAAAATACCAAGGTAACCGAGTTCAGTTTATAATGTTTTTTATTTATTAGTTTTAATAAATATTTTTGAAATTCTGAACTATATTTTAAAGTCATAAACGGTCTTGACTACAATAATGGTGCATCTGCTTGCCATGTCTTTGATTTGGGTTCAAATCTGGTTGTTTAAAAATTTAAAAAAATCCTAGTTCTATTAAGTCTTAATTTTTTTTCTTTCAATTAGCCATTCACAGTTGACAAGAGAAATCACAACTACTGATAAATAAACGAGTGTTTGGTTTCTGTTAGCCAAATTGTAAAGCAGGCTGGTAAACCACTTAAACACTTAAATATTCAAAGACTGAAAAGAGATACCTTCTCACTCTCTGTTTAAGGGGGAAACATATTGAGAGTTTTTTTTTTATTATATTGAACTATTTATAGGTTGCTTTAACTTATTATTTTTTTATATTAGAAAAGATGTAAAACTTTTACATAATAAAATAAAATTAATTAAATAAATATAAAAAAATAAAGATAAAAAAGTTCATGTTTTAATCATAGATTGATAGTTTTCTGAATTAAATATTCAATTAAAAACCTGTACTAACAAATTAGTAATTGCTCAGAAGGCATTTTATGCACAAGAATACCATTCACAATATCAAATCAAGTGTTTTAATAGTTTTATCAGCTGAAAGTCAATGCAGTAAACTTTATTTCTTAAGTCCTACACTATCATCTTAAATAGAACAAGACAAAATGTTGTGATGTTAGTCCATTAAGAATGACAGCAATTATCTTTTTAGAAAAAACTGCTACTATTTTTTGACAATTCTGAAGAAGGCTAGTTTTAAGTCAAAACTACCTTTTTTGTATTCTATATGCTGTTTTAAGTAGAAAAAAAAATCTCACATATATGTTTTAACATTTTTATTTTCATAAAGTTGTTCATGCTAATTCTTTACATAACAACATAGCCAGCAATAAAAGACACTTCTCTTTTTGCATAAATTATCAAATAGTGTGACTAGAGGGTAGATCAATTATTTGTAGTAACAGTTATTTCAAGAAAGTAATTCTTCAATATATGTACATGATGCACTTCTTTAACTCCTTTTTTATTTTTTGATTTTGTTTTTTTAATTTAGTTACTAGTAATTATGATCACACATTGTAATATATAATATTCTGGCTTCAATTTTATGAAGTTTTTTATTCATGTTTATTCAAAATTTTTATCATACACAGTAATGACATCTATACTTCACTGACTGTTAAATAGCATAATCAGAGTATCACATGGTCAATGCTTTCATAGAATCAATGGTTTCACTCTTCTGATTGATTATGGTTGTTTGAGCCATTATTCACAATGAATTCTTGAAATTAAAAAAGAAGATATTGTTTGCATTTCTATTCTGAACAATTTGATGTTTGCTTGTATACTTTTACCATGTCATTGAAAATGTTTGTGTGTGTGGAGATTTTTTTTTTGTTTACAATATAATTTAGAATTTATTTGAGAAAATCATTTTGTAATCTCTTGCTCTCATTAAGTGATATTAATTTTAATTTATTAGCAGAAAATTAATTATTTTAATTTGACATTACTTCAAAGTGTATCATATTCATTTTTGGAATAGAATTTCTTGTATATTAATATGATAAATTAAAATTGGTTTGATTCACTACAGTATAAATCCAATATAGGTTTTCTATTGACAGATAAACATCATGATTAATAAAACTGATATCAAAAACAGAAATTGATGTTAGTATAAAACTTGATTATTATGAGAAATCTATTTATATGGTAATTCTTTCCTCACTCATAGTGTGAAATTTTATCATTATAGCTGAAATATTGCTACATTACAGTTTCTTAAAGTTGCTCTTATATAAAAGATATATAATGAATAATGTACTACCTCATTCAATTTCCTGTTTCAATCCATCTGTACTATTATTGTAAATGGTGATGGTTGCAAAGACTAATGAATCAAAACCAGCATCAATAGATAAGCAAAATTCTTTAAACACCTTAATAATCAGTATTAATAAAATGGTTCCTATTTCATTTATTATTTTGATCACTTTTCTTTTGAATGAAATTGCATTTATTTATTAAATTAGTAGTTTTCTGCTTATAAATTTTAGAAAGATATTGTTAATTTAAATTGCTATATGTTAGAAATTTTATATTAAATTATAGTCTTGCATTGGTGGTCGAGAGATCAGCGTGACTGCCTTGCACTAGCAGGCAGTTGTCCGGGTTGCGGGTTCGCGTCCCGGCCAATGCTATGACACTTTAAAAAAAAAAGTTATAGACTTTAATTTTTACAATAGTTTTATAAAATTTTGTATTAAAACATTTTATATTTGTTAAGAATTTTTTAACTTAGTTTTTTATTATAATAAAATTTTAAATTATAGTTAGCTTTACAATATAAATGATATTAAATTTTAAGTAAACTCATGACTATTAGAAAAAACATTTAAAAGTCTTATGACATAAAGATTAGTATACCTGACTGTCATGCTCACAACCTAAATCCTTCAAATGAGATTGATACATCTTGCAACTTTTTTAAGTCATAAGAATTTCTATTTTAGATAGTCAACCCATAGCTAAGTTAGCTAATAATTCAGATTGATCAGTTGACTAGAAGGTAAATGTTCCAACTTAATTGGAAATCACCATATTCAATATTGAAGTGGTAGTGTAATCAAATATTTTGACAAAATTGGAATATTAAATATATATGCATATCCACCCATATATCATTGTTAACAATAATGGAAAAGATAAAAAAGTATGTATTAAAAGAGATGGGAGAACAAAAAAGAGATTAGATCAGTGAAGAGTTGGAGAGTTCCTCTCTAGACTTTCACTTTCAACTCCCTGAAATTTTTTTTCCTGCTAGTGAGAGTATTGAACTTATGGTTTATCTCTAATTTTAATGAAAATGTTAAAAAATAATTATATGATTATTGCTTAAGTATTACCAAAATGATAATTTGAGCTCTAGTCCTAGAAGTTTTAATTCAATAAACATCACATGATCACATTTCCTATGCTTGCTTATAACTTATTAAAACAGGCAAAACTCTCTATACGTATTGCCACTCAATAAAAAAACTAGTCTGGGGATATTGGATGAGTAGGCACTAGATGGGGATTTTATGCACAAGCCTTCTGGCATCCATTGATTACACTGGTTGGCACTGAGTGGCACTACTGTACGGAGAGTTTTGCCTGCTTTAATTTAACTTTAATTCCAAAGTTTGTCATTCTATCACAATATTAAATTATATATGGTGGTGAAAAGTTGGATCTTTTTCAGATTTGAGTTTTCTTAAATGCTTCTTTAATCTATGAGAATAAGTTATAATATTTTATAATGAAATCAAATATATAATAAATAATTAAATACATTATTGATTGTTATTACTAATTTCAACAGCACGTAAATAACTTTTACTACTGCTTAAGTAAGTAACGTTTAAGATTATAACATGTCACTTAAATGAATACTCTCATTCTTAAACACAAGATAAAATGAATCATCTATTTTTTCAACCCAAACGTTTAAGTATGGGCCAATCTTAAGTGTTTGGATATAAGAGCATGAAGATATTAAGCAGTCACTTTAAATTATTTTATTATGCTTGAATAAATGATGCTTGCAAAATTATTTAAAATTTACTATACATCATTCTTAGTTGAGGTTAAACATATATATATATATAACATGTATAATAAATTTTAAATAATTTTGCAAGCATCATTCATTCAAGCATAATAAAGTAATTTAAAGTGACTGTTTAATATCTTCACACTCTCATCTCCAAATACTTAAGATTGGCCCATACTTAAACATTGGGTTGAAAAGACAGATTATTCATTCTATCTTTTCATAAAGACTTTATCTTGTGTTTGAGAATGAGAGTATTTATTTACATATAGTTTAAAATCTTTAAAGCACATGTGCATTAGCCTGATCAGTAATTTACAATTACAATTTATTAACATAGCACTATATAAATAAATACCTTATTATAAATATATCAGAATTATTTGTACGCAGACTCATAGTGAATCATTTTAATAAATTTGCAAGTGCAATTTTACTTTTTATTTATCAATGTCCTTTTATTCAGTCTGATAAAAGAAGAATTTCTCTTTCATCTCATCTCCATTTATATATTTGTAAAATCAACATTGATATCCAAAAAGGTTTGAAACTTATTATGGTTGTCATCAATTAACCACCCAAACACCGCCTGATGTCACTGTTTCCATGCAAAAAGCACAGAAATATACTGCTCACACAGCCTATAGAACAGTTCTGTACATATTGGCCACTAAGCAGCTTTTGTGCTTCACGGTACTATCACACACTTCACAGATCACTACAGTTTGATGTGAGTTGTGTAGAATTCAAGTTGTCCTAAGTGTTTGCACATGCATTTGAAGTACTTATTTTTTATACAACCTGATGTAGTTTTAGACAGTATTAAATGTAAGACAAAAGACGTGCCTCCGTACACATATTTTTAAGGTTAAACGAATTTCAAAAGTATACATTTTGGTCATTATATAGAAATCATGCATAAAATTATTTTGTGCAGGCACAGCTATGAGGGCTTTTAAAGCATCAGCTTAGCTTGATCAGAGGAGAATTTTCAAATCGAATTGTGTTTCGTAAATTGTTTTAAAATAGGGTTGAATTTTTTTTTTTGATCAGACATTAATTGAAAAAACTAAATTTAAGATTTTATTAAATAAGTTTGTTTTTAAAAATGCTGTGTATGTTGTGATGACCGATCCTTCAGATCGTCAAAGACATCGGATCCCCTCCCTGTGAATTCCAGCACTATGTGCTGATATATAGTAGTGTAAAAAAGTCAATTGTAAATCAGCCCAGTAACACACTGAGATGGATAATGTTTTAAAAATTGTCTTGCATGTGCAAAGACATCGGATCCCTCTCCCTGAAAATTCCAGGGCTACATGCTGACATGTAGTACTGTAAAAAAAATTAAATTGTAAATCAGCCTGGTAATGTTATATCTATTAGTTTTTGACTAGTAATAGTGACATCAGGTAGTGTTTGGTGGCTAATCTCCAACAACCCTTATTATTAGTAGTGATCTTAGTTCACAAATTAATTAAGCCAAATTAACATTTCATATTAAACCGGTGACCTTCTTTGTTTTATAGTAATAATAATAAAAATATATTATTTTTTACCTCATTAACAAATTATCCTATCTCTGAAGGTTTCTGGTCCCTCAGGTAGAGTGAGCAATATCATTGGCAGCAAGCTAGCAATAACATAAACTCTCGGCTACTAAACCAAACACTGGTCATCCAAACACTTTTTTATTTTGAAGTAATCCCTTTAGGCACCAGTTAATCACAGAGTAATTAACATGTTTTCTTGACCAGTAACAAATTTAGTACTTGAAATCCCAGCTAGCTCATCAAGTTGTAGCTATCTTAAATAAATAAAAAACATCTCCACCCACTCTAAAATTCTATTTTTAATAATAATAAAAATTTACCATGTGATAAAACTTTGGCATAATTCAAAAAGAAAAATTCTTATTTTAAAAAAATACTCCCTACTCTTTTAGTTTTAACTTAATCACTTCTCAATAACAATAAAATCTTTCAAGTCCCACTTTATTAAACATATCTCATCATAAATGCATATATTCATATATCAACATAAATATTTCACTGACAGTTTAAATCTCACTTTCTTCCTTTAAATAATCATTTGGTCTTATAATACAATCACGCACGCTCTTTTCATTTGAATAAATATTTTAATATGTTATATATACAAAACATATTGAATTAAAATTCACACATACACACAATGAATAATTCTGAATAAAGTTGAACAATGGAGCCAATATGATTTATACCATAAAGATACTAGTTCGTAAAGTTAAAAGTTTTTTTATTTATTTATCTATCATGGTGTAAATATCAAGAATTGGAGAATAGGAAAATGAAACATTATCTAGGATTTGAATCTGACTTGACATGCATATGACAAAATGTGGCTTCTGTAGAATTTTGGTTCTAACTGGTTAGCACTAAACTCCACGTAAATCTTTCCCTAATTTGTGATGTTATATGACACTCGTAGATCTTGACATGGACAATCCACTGGTTCTTTGATTTTACTCAAACATGGCTTATCCTTTGAACTATCTGCTGATGGTATTGCAGAGAAGGCTTCAGCTGGATGAATGATATGATGGGTTCAGCAATGCATCATTTTGTCCGAATAGTAATTCCTATAGTTTGGTTTTGATTCTTTGATTCTAACTTCTTTATATATTTTGACTAAAACTGATTAATTTTGAATTGAATGATTTTAAAGTGATTCTATGAATTTCATTTCTATAAATATTGGAAATAAAAAAATGGAATATAGAAGAAAAAAACGTCATTTTAACAATACAAAGTTCTTTTTTTCTTGTTTTATATATTCAGCATTTCTGATCTCTCCGATTCATCATACATTTATTTTACTTCGCTCCACTTGAGCTTCTTTTTTTTTTCTTTATTCAAAATTTTATACACACACATATATAATTCCTTTATTATAAGACAAAATGAACTCCATTTTCCTTTTCTTTTCATTACCTTCACCACCAATTAATTAAAAGTAATATTAAATCATTTATTCCCTTTTCTCTTCAACAATAAACACCCCATCCTAATTTTTTGTTTTTTAAAATTTTTATTTTCTTCAACTTTTAAAACTCTTATTTCACTTTAATTTTCCCATTTTATTTTTAAAGACGAAATTTACTAAATATTTTTACTCTTAAAAAATAGTACACATTCAGTCATGATGTACCTTGGTACATTATCTCTGTTCCTTCCCTGAGATTAAAATATCATTCTGAGCATTTTAGTTTCAAAATTTAAATTCATAAATACTATTAAATTCCATTGCTTTATTTTGATAGAAGTTTGTCTTCCCTTATTCTCGTGTAGCCATTTTATTTATTAAAATTTCCTTCTTTAGTAATTGCAGGGATCGAGCATTGAACGTTCCATTTTTTCTGACCCCTGAGCGACCTCAAATGTATTATTTCCATACTTTTTTATGATTTTATAAGGCCCCTCATATATTGGTTGAAATTTTTTATATATTCCCTTCTCTGGATGACTTACTGGATTTACCCTCACCATAACTTCATCCCCCAACTTAAACACATATATTAACCTTTCCTTGCCTTTTTTGTTTTATATTTCCCATCCTTCTAAACTTACGGCATGCCTCATCAGCATCTCTTTTCTTGTCAATATATGGCACTCTAACCAGTAAGATGGTTTTGAATGGGTATGGGATATTCTTCCCTTGATGGAGTCTAATGGGTTTGAACCCTGTTGATTCATTCTTTGACGATTTATCATGTCAGTAACTTTCATTGCCTCCTTCACCCATCTGCGATGATTATTCTGAAGGTACATGTTGAATAAGCATCCCAATTCCCTCATGATTCATTCACAGGGACTGGATTGCAAATTGTGAATTGAAGTGAGGATATTTCTTATCTTGTGATGCTCTGTCCATCTTTTCTATTCTTCAGACATAAACAGTGTTCCATGGTCTGACATTATTTGCTTTGGGATTCCCATGTCTTAAAAATGTTGATGTTCAAGTACCCATATAGTCTGTCTGGCATTAGCTTGAGCCACCAGGTAGACAGCCATGAACTTTGAGAAAATGTCATAAGCCACAACTAGATATTTCTTTGGATTAAACTGAGGTAAGGGTCCATAAAAATCTATTGTCAATAAACTGTTAGGCTGATATGTGTATATGGGTCTCAACAGTCCCACATTTGACATATTCAGGGGTTTGGGATTTTGTGCACACAGAACACCCCTCAATGATGTTTAACACATTCCTGTACATTTTCCGGCCAATAAAACCAGTTGCCTATCCATTCTTCAGTTTTTCTTGCCCCATAAGGTCTGTACTTTTCATGTATGTACTTGATTATCTGTTTCCACATGATCTTCAGAAGAATGATTCGCATATGTTCACCATCTCTCAGTTTGCGCTGCAAAAATCCATCTTCTAGACAATATTGTTTTCTTTCTTTCCATAGTGTATTGTTTATAGGTCTACCTATAGGTTGATAATGCATATAACATATATGTTTATCTTCTGCATCCTCTTCTTGCAATTCCCTTAGCCTTTGCAAACCACATTCTATCTCCTCAGCTTGATGTGTTTCTGCCATTGCTATGTATGTGTTGTTACAATTTAAATTTTGTGGCTGGTGTTCTATCAGGTAATGACTTAAAGCATCTGCTGCCATATTATCTTTGCCTGGGCAGTACTGTACACTATAATTGGATTCTTGCAAGAATAGACTCCATTGGATCAGCCTACTATTTGTGAGAAAACTATGATTGAGGAATTCAAGTTTCCTGTGGTTGGTGATATCACCCTGTGATCCTATTAAGTATTGTCTAAACTTCTTAAAGGCCCACATGATTGCTAAAGCTTCTGTCTCGGTTACCATATAATTTTTTTCTGGCCCATTTAATAAACAACTTACAAAGAAAAGCACCCCATACCTCCCATTGTCTTGCACCTGGGATAATGTGGCCCCCAATCTGATTCCACTGCTGTCTGTTTGCACCACAAATGCTTTACTAAAATCTGGGTACATTAGCATGACTTCCTTTAAGAAACCTTTTTTTTTACATTTTCAAAACTGTGCTCTTGTTGCTCTTCCCATGCCTATTTTTTATCTTTTCTTAATAGCTGTAACAGAGGCTCCATGTCTGAGGAAAAATTTTTATAGAACCGATTGAAAAAATTACATAATCAGAGGAAAGACTTAATGTCTTTCTTCTTCGTTGGCTTTGGAAAATCTTGTATAGCTTGAATTTTCTCTGGATTTGGGGATATTCCTTGCTCACTAATAATGTGCCCCAAGAATTTTACCTCTGTGGTCATTAAATGGCTTTTTCCCAAATTTAATTTAATTCCCTTACTTTTACATTCATCAAATAGCAGTTTCAAATGTTCGAAGTGTTCTTCCACACTCTCTGAGGCTAAATGATATCATCCACATACATCATAATCAAGCCTTTGATTTTTTCAGATTACTTGGTCAAGGCATTGTATTAATCCTGCTCTGCTGTTTTTTAAACTGAAAGGAATTCAATTGAAATTATATGCCTGTCTGTTAGAATGGAAAGCAGTGTATTTCCGGTCCTCAGGATGTAGCCTGATCTGCCAGTAACTGGCTGATAAATCAAAAGTTGGAAATATCCCTTTTTTATGGAAATTTCATTAATAATTCACTTATAGGCTGTGGGGCATTGGTGTCTAACACTGTTATTTTATTCAATTGCCATGCATCTAAGCACAATCAAATAGACCTGTTCTTTTTCTTTACTATCACTAGCGGGTTATTGTATGGGGAAGAACACTTAGAAATAATTCCCCATTTTAACATATTCTATAGTTGTTCCTCCACTGCATTTCTGTGTTAGTGTGGTATATGGTATGCTTGAGCTTGATATGGTTGGTTTTCCATAGGCTTTATCCTATGCTTGTATTCTTCAATAACTCCAGGAACTTCTGAAAATACACTCTTGTATGTATCCAACAACTCCTTCAACTGTTTCCCATATTCACTCCCACATTCATCTTCCATCACTTTTTTCTCTATTTCTATCCCTTCACTTTTTGCATCATGCTCCACATTATCATTATTTGCCTCACAAACATCAAATGGGCTTCCTGCTTTTCTAATCCTCACCTGTTGCTTTTCATAATCTAACACACATCCTGCTTCACACATAAAGTTCAACCCCAGGATAGCATCATGTGTTAGTTCCTCTAAGATCAACATAATGTGGTTGTATTCCTTTCTTGCTATATTCATACTTACCCAAGCTTGTTTCAGTGCCAACTTGGCTCTTTTCCCATTCACCAACATTACATATACATTCTTAAGTGGCAAGGTTTTGATTTTCAAATTGCTCTGACCTATTTCATTAAAAGTTTTCTGTGAAATCACTGATACTTGACTTGCTGAGTCAAACAGTGCATTAACAGTTTTTCTTTCAATTCTTACTTTTATTTTGGGACATGACTGAGATGCCATTCTCAACTCCTTCTTCTCCTCATTTTGTATCAAATTTGCTACTTACCCATGAGTATGCTCAACATTCCCTTCTTTTCTCTGATTTTTCTCAAATTGTCTATTACTGTCCAATGTCCTGAGTATCTCTGCAGTTTGTTCTATGGTATCCTTTCCCATTATTATCTCTCAAATGTTTTCTGGAAAACCCTGCCTTACTGTACACAGGATCTGTTGTTCAGATAGCTTGTATGCTGTGACCCTTCTCAGTTTTGCCACTTGTCTGTGAAAAAACATGCTTAGTAACTCCCCTGTTCACCATTTATCCTGTGCTGTCTGATGCTTAACCATCTCATGAAATTTTTGCCCCCAATAGCTTGACAGTAATGCTCATTTGTATTCCTCAAAGTTTGTTGGTTTTATTCCCATTGACTCCCATCAAATTTCAGCCTCATCCTATATGTAACTACTGGCTGTACTAACTTTAATTGATTTGCTGAATTCATTACATGAGAAAAACTGCCGCTCCCAGCTATCTAAGTGTCTATTCGGTATTTTCCCTCTGCTTCCTGAGAAAGTCTTTATTTTTATAACCCAGCTCGCTATTTCCATTTCACAACTAATCTATCTAGTTTTATTTAAACAGTATAATTCCTTTTCTCTATTTTAAACTAGTTTTATTTAAACAGTAAAATTCCTTTTTTCTATTTTAAAATGTACATATAATCAACCTTAACCCTCTTAGTTCTACTTTTACACTTCCTGTTCATCTATCATAATTTATCTGGAGTGTCCCTTTCTCTTTTTTTTTAAACGATTATACCTCCATGTTATATATAGTCACATAAAAATCACTTTTTATTAGTTGCACTAATCTGTCTGGTTCTCTAACACAATACTATCACCTTTTCTAACTTCTTTCTCACTAACTGTCACTTATGTTATTTATAGCTGACTTTGACCATGCCATTTAAAACGTCCAGCCTATGTTGGTCCTACCATTTGAAACATCTAGTTTCAGGTCACATTGATGCACCAATTGAACTGCCCACCTTCTTTGTTTTATAGTAATAATAATAGAAATATATTATTTTTTACCTCATTAACAAACTATCCTATCTCTGAAGGTTTCTGACCTCTTGGGTAGAGTGAGCAATATGATTGGCAACAAGCTACCAATAATATAAACACTTGGTTACTAAACCAAACACTGGCCAACCAAACACTTTATTTATTTTGAGGTAATATCTTTAGGCATCAGTAAATCATGAAGTAATTAACATGTTTGCTTGACCAGTAATGAATTTAGTACCTGAAATTCCAGCTAGATCATCAAGTTGTAGCTATCTTAAATAAATAAAAAATCTCTGCCCACTTTAAAATTTTATTTTTAATAATAATAATAAAGATTTAAATTTATGCAGAAAACATTCAATTTTATATTTATGTCAAAAGTATCAGTTTAATAGATCTTTAATTATTTATTCACTAAATAAAATGATACAGAAAACACTCAAGTTCATATTCATGAGTTCATTTATTTTTGCTTCAAAACACTAAATTTAAAAGTTTTAGGTGATTAATTTTATCACATGCAAAGTCAAAATCACATCATTGCTCATGATCAGTTAAATGTGGAAATCCTCACAATGCATCATTTCTAAAAAGATTATACTTTTTTTAATCTGGTTACATTTGTTAAAAATATTTCTTAGGTTTAACCATCAATCATTATTATGATATAGTAGTATATCAATATCCAGAAATCTAGTAAATTGTCTGTGTTTCAGTACTTTTGATCAAATATAATTAACAATTTGAATAATTGTTAATGCAACATAATTTAATCATAAAACAATTTTAATAAAACATGTTCTGGAATAACATAAAAAGTATGTGTGTGTATTTATTGTAATGTAAATAATGTCCATTAAGCAGAGTTGCTGTAGAGAAATTGGTCATATGATTGTGTAAAAAGAAACGTGTTGAAAAGGTTCCAATTAGAAATGAAAGCGGAATTGATGTATTAAATTTTTTTTTTTTTATAATGAGTTGTCTGTTTCAACTTTGTTTTTAGTTGATTATTTTTAATTTTATATATAAAAGGCAACATTATGGACAATTTTTAACATTGAAATTTCACCATTTAAAGCATAAAATTGTTTATAAACATAAAGTTTTTAATAATTCAATTTTTACACTTTTATAGTTCGGAGCTGTGTTAATTACTTTTGTAACATTTTTTTTTACTTTTTTGAAAATAATGGCCTCAGTTATTTGTGATTTCATTGATTTCATTTTTTAAAATTTTTCAGTAATTTCAAATTTTTCATGGATAGTTTTTATAAATTTAAATGTTTAACTATGACTGTTTTGTTTGTCTTCTCATCATATGAATTTAATATTATATTATTTCGTTTTGCAGGACATCCATTAATTGACAATTCAAAGATTTTAATCCATCTGTCATGTGATTGTCATTCTCAATAAGTTAATGTTTTTGAATTTGTTTTATTCTTTTGGTCATAAAATTCCATTTGTTACAATCAAACACTCTTTTGATAAATTCACTATTTGCTCTGCTAATACATTTTTACACAAATCATCTATCTTTTGCTATTTACCCTCAGTTGTCAAATCAG
Organism: Epiperipatus broadwayi; assembly: GCA_028023455.1. Lineage (NCBI taxonomy): Eukaryota > Metazoa > Onychophora > Udeonychophora > Euonychophora > Peripatidae > Epiperipatus > Epiperipatus broadwayi. The sequence goes on along the minus strand of JAQFVV010000098.1, from coordinate 313,173 downwards.
TTGAAATTTGATTTTTTTTTTTATCAAATTGCCTTTTTATATTAAATTCTTTAAATTAGGTTACACTATTTGACAAATAAGGCAAATATCTTTATCTTTAACTTGTGGTTAATATATATATATGAAAAATTTGAGTTTTCAAACCAATAGTAACATATTAAATAAGTGCTCTGGGTTGGAATTTTAGATCCAGTTTCTGAAATTCTAACTCTTCCCTGAGGTGAGCCATTAAGCTCGAAACCAATTGGTCTGGAGATGAGAATAGTACGGTAGAGATTTTGAATTTTTTCTCTGTTGGCACTTATAATTAAAGCTTGTTTGGAGCTAGTGGTAAGCTCCATCTAGTGAACATTTTAGCACAAACTTAAATGCAAGTTGCACAATTTGTGACTTGTTTTATTATATATATATACTCAAAATATGAAAATAAAGATTGATTACGATGAATTAGAAGAAGTTAACAGTTGCAAATACCTTGGTTAGATTATTAATACAGATGAGTACATAATGGATGAAATTAATCATAAAATTAAACTTGGTTGGGGTGCTTTTTGTAGAAATAACTTAATACTAAAAGGAAATATGCCTATGTGTTTGAAAAGGAAGGTTTTTAATAAATGTGTTTTGCCAGTTCTTACTTATGGATCTGAGACTTGGACCCTTAATAGAAGAGCAATACAGAAACTTCAAACCACTCAAAGAAGTATAGAGAGATGCATGTTGGGAGTAACAAGAAGAGATTGAAAATGCAATGTATGAGTAAGAGAATGAACAGGTGTTACTGACCTCATTGAAAAAATTAAAAAACTAGAGTTGGGCTGGACGAGATGATAATAGATGGACAGTTGAAATTTTAAACTGGACTCCAAGAGATTGTAAAAGACCCAGAAAGATACCACATGTCAGATGGATGGATGGATGGATGTAGTAAGAAAGTGTGCAGGGGTGATGTGGAGAAGAGAAGCTAAACATCGAAAAAGATGGATTGAACTTGGAGAGACCTTCATCCTGCAGTGGATTGATAATGATTGATGATATATATATATATATATATATATATATATATATATCATATATCATATATTGATATATATATATATATATATATATATATATATATATCAATAAGCGAGATGATACAAGCAAACTTCCTCTTATTTGGAAAGATTTTTTTAAAAAACATTCTTAATTTAACATTTTTGCTATTGGTGGAACTTTAAGGTTTTTTTCAAATCAGTGATTGTAGCACCTCTTCAACTGTCTATCTACTTTTTGTCACTCAGTGGATGATTTGTGTTACCAAGTCGAAACACCAGTATTTAAAGTATTTTAACACCAATGAACCCGCAAAATATATCTTTTATATATATATCAGCATATGTACTCAACCTATGAAAAGGCCATCATAATTAATTGATTGCTTTAACAAATTTCAGACATGTATGGTATTACTGCAGAGCCTAGAATTATGTGATATCAAACCAAACAAAACTAAATGTAAATACAGTACTAAATGATCTATTTTGCCCCTCACTAAATATCACATTTCAAACATGAAATTTATGTACTGTAATCACATTTTGTTCAAGATTTAAATACTACACCTATTCACTTCTGTACTGTAATCAAAAGCATATTTTTTTCCAAGCATTTTTGTCTTGAAAAAGTTTTATTCGAATACCACATTTTTTTAGAATCCAGAAATCTATTTAGCTGATGGAAAGGCCATCGTTTTTTTTAATTGGTTCCTTTACCAAATTATTTCCTTTGCATGAAATGCTTTGTGAAAAAACAATCATGGTTTAATATTTTTTTCCTTGAAAAATACACCCTCTAAGTAAGAAGAAATGTTTAACTTGAATATCACATGACAGTATTATAGACATTTAGATCTTTTATATATATATCGTGAATAGTTGAGTCAATTTTTTTGTTACTTTTTTCTTTTCTTTTTTCTTTATAAAAATTATAATTTAATTTTTTAAAGTTTAAAGTCACAATTAAAAGTCTATCTGTTTATATGCACAAATACTGATCTTAAGAAATATTATACAAAATAATCACTGATTACTTAGATGTGTTCTGTTAGTTCAATTGATTGAGTGATATTTGTACAAGACGACATTAATATCATCTACATTTTTCTCAGTGAACATTGAAAAGAACTCTAAAGTTGAGACATGTTCAATAAGATTGGTTAAATCAAATTCATTAAAATAAAACAATAAAAAATAACAATTTGTGTCAATTGTTAATACAGAGTTTCTTTAATATAAATAAATAAAATAATAACTAAATAATATTTTCAAGCGCTTTCAACTCTTACGAGTCCTAATCAAGGCAGTGTAAAAAATTATATTTTCTCCTAGGTGATGAATTTAACATTTCATTGTATTGGCCAGGAACAACTAATCGGAAAGCTGGTTAATTTCAAATTCATAGCACAAGATGAATTTTGTATAAGATATGATTCTCTAATATTGCGTTTTTTTATTTATTTATTTATTTATTTAAAATAAAACAAGCAAAAACAGTTTAAAATTGATAGGTATCAGATAAAAATTTTACTAATCATATTATTAATTAAAAAATCATCTCTTTTTTTTTTTTTTAATAATTTTATTTTTTACTTAATGATATCAAACTTGAATTTTAAAAAACACATGTAGCAAACTTGGAATAACTTCTTGGATTAATTTAATAGAATAATAGTTGGTGGCAGAAGATATCCTACATTATGATAATAGAATAAAAATTTAATAGCAAATGATATCCTAGATTTTATAATCACAACCTTTAACGAATAATTTTGTTCATTCACAATTAAAATAAAAATATATTAGTTTATTATGAGAATTTTTGTCTATACAGTTTTTTTTTTTTAAACAAAAAAAAAAAAAAATTCCAGTAATCTTTATAATTTCTCCAAAATATTTACAGGTTTCTTCAAGTTGACGTAGTCAAGAAGAAAAAAATCAAAAAGTTTTTAGAAATTTTAGATTTCTGCAAAAATTTGCACTAAAATCTGGTTGGTTAATACAGCATTAAAAAACACATTACATAAGGCATTCTTGAATATAAAAATTACCAATATTTGCAAAAATCAGTGTGTTTTACTTTTAAATCTTTGTAATAATGCTTGAAAAATGCTTCTAGGAATATGTTGGTGTATATCTATTAGCTCTTGCAGAGCTATATTAGCCTTCTTAGCTAAATCTTCGACAGTCATGTTAGGATCATATGGAATAGAGTCACCAACAAAAGACCTTAATTTTACAGAAAAACCACATATATGGGCACTAAAGGTAGTCTTGTTTTTTAATATAAACATTTTAACCAAAATTTTCCAAAATGAAGTGTTCTGAAGGCTTCCTTACAATTTTCAGTAAAAACTGGAATGATAGGAACTTTGGCTTCTAACGCTACTTTAGCAAAACCAATTCTTGATCCTCACATTAATGTATACAATTCATTGCCAAATATATTCCCAGAAGTTCTCCATTGCAAAGAATCTGAGTGCATGTTTGAATGATTCCAGGTATGACTCTAAATACTTCGATCATTAATTTCCATCCTGGAATTTAAAAAAAAAAGCGATCTCCAACTGCTCGGATGGGCCGTCCTTTATGCAATATGCCTTTACTCATCAAATAATAAAAATCAATAGGAAGTGTTCCATGGTAATAAACTAATAATGCTGGTTCTCTGCCAGGAATTTTTTCTAAACCAATAATTTCATAACCATGTCATATAGCTCCTTGACCATCCCATAAAATGGCAATAGTTTACTAAGCTCTATCCTGAAAATCTCTTGCATATGCATTCTTTAACCTATGGTGTAGCTTATATAAATGTAGAAATAAGGCAGAAGCATATAAAAATATCAAAATAACTAATGGTAAGAGAAATGTAATAACAAAGGGTGTAAAAAGCCAAATTAACCATTGAACAAAATCAATGACCACATACGTGGCTAAGGAATCTAAATGAAAAAATCTGATTAATGAATGAGCAATCCAGTGACATGGTTGATAGAAATAGCTGACCCACATCTCTTCAGAGATGATGACAGTAACAGTAGTCATTTTGACAACCTACTCATCAGTGTTGCAGTGGAATTTAAATTCCTGATTTGGACATCTAGTTTGGATGAAAACACAGAAGATCTTGATCCTGGAAACAGATTCAACAACAAATCTAAAAATCATCTCTTTGAACATATCCTTTTAAAAATTAGTAACTAGTACAATTGTTGTACTTTTTTTTTTTTTTGCGATAATTTTTATAAAATTTGTCACTAAACTTGTCCGTTAAGATCGTTATTAAATAATTTATTCAGCTCGATCTAGACAATTAAGTTTTTATTATATGGAAAGCTTAATACACAAATCTGCCTATGTGTTCGTGTTTAAAGCGGCTACTTTATGTTAACTTAAATTCTGCTATGTGAATATAAGGGTTAAACAGTCTCTCAGATTAACTCTTTTCTTTCCATATTTTGTATATAAAGAAAATTAGTTATAATAATTTAAAAAACAGTATTTATTCCTTTGAGAATAAGGAAAACAAACGTTCTTGTTTATTCGTTTTATAAGTGAATTAGAGTTTTAACAATGATTTATCAAAATTTTTATATTGAAAAAAGGAAAAGTAATTAGAAAACTTCAAATACGTGTAATTGAAATAATGAAATGTTATTCATCTATCTCTCTTTCAGACAAAATTTTTATTGTTAAAAACTTGTTACTGCAACTTTCTATCTTTATAATTAAGTCTTTTGTTTGGGAACTAATAGTCTGAGTAAAAGCAAAGTTTTTTTTTTTTTAAAAAAAAAAAATTACGTAAATTATTAATTATACTTCATTCAAAGACATATGAATAATATGTTAAATATTCATTGTAATAAACATTTTTAAAAGTTATAAAATTTGCCGTAGATTTATAATTATTGTATTGATAGGTTCTTTTGTATATATGACAGCAGCTTTTTTGGAATACAATTTCTTAATGTTTTTGTATCCATGACATATTGAAACTCTGGTTGTTATATATTAAATATTAGTAGTACCACCAAATGCAAGCCTTCATAATCAATGGATGCATTAAGGTTTGTGCATAAAATCCCTATATAGTGCCTACTTTCCAACATTCCCAGACTAGTTTCTAGCTTTCATCATTGAGAAGCCTTGAATTTGAGAGCACTAACCTAAATTTTAGAATCGAATGCAATTAGTCTAGGGATGTTGGATGAATAGGCACTAGATGGAGATTTTATGCACAAACCTTCTTGCATTCATGGATTATGAAAACTTGCACTTGGTGGTACTACTATATGGAGAGTTTGTAATAGAAAAGAAAGATTCAAAAGAATTTATAAAAGCAAGTAAGAAAAGGAAAAATTGTGTAATCATATGAAATGGTGATCATGTGATGTTTTGATTGTTTTTTATTAATCTTTTTTTAAAAATGACAGGTTTTACAAATTAACCCTAGAACACTCCTCAAACCTTTCTATTTTTTAATCTAACTATGAGGCACTCATAACAATTGCTTTCTACCTATCTTAATTTCTGAAATCCTTCCAAATATTCTTAATCTCATTGTCTCTTAAATTCTTTTCTGCTTCATCATTTCCTCAATAAATAATTATCTTTTAATTATTATTTTTTCCAAACAAATTTAATTTTTTTCTAATTTTCTGTCTGATTTTATTAAATTTTTGGGACCCATCCCCTTTTCAGAGGGTCATAACTATTTAGTTTAAGAAATAGTGTTTTAGAGCAGTTTATTACAACTTCTTTGCAGATGGAAAATTTTTAAGAAACAAAAAAGATGTTGAAAGATACTTCTATTCTTTATTACCTGTCAATATTTTTAATCACTAAATAATAGACCTAAAATTTATAGAATTTCTAGTTTATTAAATTGAACTTTACACATAAACTTTTAAATTAACTTTATCATTATCTTTTATTAACATGACAGCTATTTTACCTAGATAAATAAACGTAAAGCATAATAATAGTTTTAAATAACTTTTTACAGACCAAAGATTTTTTCCCCTAAAAAAGGTAATAGTCAATTTATAGCCATGTATGACTACATGCAGACCTTTATGACTATACAGTAAATTTAATTCATGATTATATTATCTTAATTTTTCTGTTTAAATCTTATATGTTTCACTCATGCTTTCTCTAAAATTTATAAGTATTTTTTTTATTTTGTTGTTATATAAAAAATATGAATTTTTCTTTAAAAATAATTTTGTTTTGGTAAATTTCATACTCAGTAGTTCTCTTAACATCAGACAGGTAAGGAACCAATCCCAGGCATTGTAGTACTTGATTCTGATTTTATGCTTTAATAACCAATTGCCTAATTATTACAAAAAAGAAACATTAGTTTTACATTTTGCACCCTCTCTCGGCCATTTTTGGTTGCATATTTTTCATTTTATGCTTATTTTATAATAAATTTGTAGCTTAATCTATATTTAAAATTTTAATTCCAAAAAAATTTGCATTTGGCAGTGTTTTTCCAAAAAAAATGAACTTTGCTTGCTGTATATGGTCATATAAACAGCTGATTGTCCATCCATTCCAGCCATTCATTTCTAACTGTCAAAGTCAAAAATCACACCAAAATGTTCAATACTTTTGTAATAGATTTTGAATGCCATACCTAAATATAAACTTTAATTCAAAAATTTTAAATTTTAGCAGAAAAATAATGAAGACAAATGAATAATGCTTGTCTGCTATTTGCATATCAATGACCTTCGATGACAACTAGAAAAACACAACTATTTTTCATAAATATTTACATATTTATGATAATTTTTCATACTATATTGACTAATAATGTGGCTAGATTTAGTTTTTTTATTTAAAATATTTAATTTTGGATTACAAAAGACAACTGAAGTGAATAATCAGCATTTGTAATTTCTACGACACAAGAAATCAATGGTGATTGTATGTCATAATTGGTTGAAATACAATCTTCTCTTTTACTATGGGCTATTTTCTTATATTTTTCTTCAGTTATTACAGTTTATAAACATAGTGCTATATAAAATAAATATTTCAGTTATTAATGTTATTTTTAATTTTTCATCACATTTAAACTATTTTAATGTAAAATAATTCAATTTTTAGAAGCTAAATTAAAACAATTCTCATTATTGTACATTAATATATTTATAAATAGAAACATACTAGAACTGTAATTGACAAATAAAATTATCAAATTTTTATTTATTCTGGTGAATAAGAAAATTCCTCACTCAAAATTAATAACTTCTACACTTTATAAAAATTCAGTAGATTAAATGTAATAATCAGTTATCAAATTTTTAAACATATCTTTTAAATCTATATTACTGTTATAGGAAATTTACAATAAAAATCACTTTGTCAAAATTGTTAAATGTGGAAAAAATATAATTTTTAAAAAATAAGGATTTTGAAAACAATTTTTATAATTATGAAATATTTCATTTATTGATAAATAAATAACATATTTATTCATGACAAATTTCCAGATTTATCATTATACTAAATTTATCAAATTTTAAAATAAGTGACAAGTATTCACTTAATGAACAATATTTCTGTAATGTAATTTTCACTACATTATTCTCACTCTTTCTGATGTAGTGATTGTCAAGCATTGGTGGTCAAGAGGTCAGCTATGGCTGCTTTACAAGTAGTTGTCCTGGGTTAGTGGGTTCACTTTCCGGATGATGCTATGACACATGAGAAAAATATATATATTATTCATTAAATGGTTAATCTCTAGTTTAATGAATGACTAATAAAAATTAATAATATACTTTCCTCAAATGACAAATGTAATTAGTTACATAGTTGCATATATAATAGAGAATTATTTTACTTATTATTTATTGTAAAGTTTGATATCAAATATAATGTATAATGGATTTTATATGTTGATGGTAGTTTATTCATTCATGGTTTGGTAGCAATGGTCTGCTATCATTTATACAATATAGTAATGTTTAACATAATAGATATACTTTACAACTTATTAATTTTCTATTTACATTTTAATGCTCTTTATTTGCTATGAAAGTGTAATAACTCTGATACAGAGTCAGTTTTGAGTTGATTGAGGCTTTGCATATCTTCAAAAGAAAAAATAAATTATCAGGAAAAGAGACAGTTGCTAAGATTTTCTCTGATTAAAGAAAGATAATCAAATTGTTTATAGTGAGATGTAAAATAATAATAATTACTTAATCAATCAAATTGTACATAACTTGAAATAATATAAGAAATGAAATAATAATAATAATAATAATAATAATAATAATAATAATAATAATAATAATAATAATAATAATAATAATAATAATAATAATAATAATAATAATAATAATAATAATAATAATAATAATAATAATAATAATAATAATAATAATAATAATAATAATAATATCTGTCAATCCATCTTATTTTGTTTAGATGTAACAAATAGAGAAAGAAAATAATAACACTATTATATTTTTTAACATTCTTTTAAAAAAAAATGATAGAAAAATTATTGCTAGTCTAAAATTAATATTTATTGTCATTACAAAAGTGGTTACATTGAGAAATATGTTACAATCACTTTAAATACCAATAAAACATGTGAAATGTACTATAACAATATTTAGTTCTTATTTTAACAAACTATAGAGAAACTAAGAAGATAAAAATATATTAATCTGCAACTTGTAGTTAATATTTCAAAAGTAAAAAAAGTTGTATACTGAAATTAGTATACAAAATATCAGTTTAGACATCAATGATAGAGAAAACCAGAACACCCACAATTGTCTTATATTTACAAAGAGGTATACAAAAATCAAACTCCATGTAGTTGCAAAAATATCTATAGTTATATGAATATAGTTTCTAATTTAGATTTTATCCAATTTGCTTAAAAACATGGATCATGGAAAAAGATCTTTTATTTTTGTTATATTCTTTAAGGAAATTGCTTCTGAACAAGTTAGGGAATAGAGAAGACTTCTATATGTCTGTAAAAAATTATAATAAATCAAATAATGTTCTAAAGTCTCTCTCTTCTGCATAATAAGCTGAAAGTATCAATTGATATAAAGTTTATTCTATTCTAGAAAGAAATTAATAGGTAATTCAGTAATTAATTTTAATTAGAATTTCAAATATCAGTATTTAAATTATTTATTAATTTTATTTGTAATTATGTTTGTCTTATTAAAAAAATTTATTTTTATTATTATCTTCATCATTGAATTATTATTATTATTATTATTATTATTATTATTATGATGATGATGATGATGATGATGAGACAGGGTAATGTAAGGTTCAAACTCATATATAAAGACAATGTTTGTAGAAGTTTAATTGCTTTTATTAATATGATTTTCTAATGCAGTATATTTATTTTATTACATTAAATTTATTATACTAGATTTGACTAAATACTTAAGTTATAAACAAATAATAATGACAGAAAAGATCATTATTCATTTTAATTAATACTATCAACTTTTTTATATATTCTCTTTTTTATAATTATTGTAATGTTTTATGTGGTTTAGCATAGTGGTAGAATGATACACTCAAGAGTTTCAAGTTCTTGAATAGAACTTCAATCTAACATATTTGGTGCTGAAACATCATACGAGTTTCTAAATAAATAAGCATTTTATTATTTTTTATTACAATTATAATCATTATTATAATTTACAACAATATACACAATATGCAAAATGCTATTGGGAGACAGAGTTTTTAGGAATATAATTATATGTGTTATTAAATATATCATACATTCGTAATTAAATAACATTTATTATTCTTAATATAAAGTTTATTGATTTAACTTAATTTTGATATAATAACTTTGGGATTCTAAATAATAACGATGGTAAATGGGCAAATGTAAATTATGAATAGCTTTGTTAACTATGATAAAAATGGAGATTAACATAAATTATGAAATTATAAGTACAATATGATTAAAAATAATATAGAATTAAAGCAGTTCTTATAACTATATAATTGCTTATATTATATAATGTAATCAAAGTGATTTATTACTTAAGAGTTCACGTGAACTTTAAGATCAGAAATGATAGAACTGAGCATTGGTTCAGGGACATGATGAGTTTAACAGTTCATCAATTATTATTTTAGGAGCCTTAAAATTTCATGTGTGCCTCTGTTTCTATTTTAAATGTTCGCTAATGGATTAAAAAATGAGTATGTAGTTTTATATATTTATATGTGCACATACATACACATAAAAAGTTTAACTATACCCTTGAAGCGATAATAAAAATTTTATTACGGTCAATAATAAATATCTAAGTGATCTTACAAGAAACATGGTTTTCATCACTTTTCCTTTTTTAACTTCACCGATTATTTTTTACTTTAAATCTTTTGAGTGTGTTATAAATATTTTATTTAGAAAGGATCACACTTTTTGTGTAACAAATCTACAATTTATATATTAGATGTGAACTTTATTTCTGCCATTCAGGTGATTCCATTTTTAATCTGTTATCTAAGACATTTTATAAGGAGAATATTTTTCATAAGATATTTTATGAGAAATTTTTCAATATTCATTCAAGCTTTAATATTAAAAATAAGAATAAAGTTTAGTACAGTGCAAATCAATTATACAAAAAAGATATGTAGGCCATTTATATATATATATATTGAATTCAGACGTTCAAGCTCCCTACAGTTATTCACTCCATCTAATACAAACGATATGTATGACCACATGCATGTGATAAAGATAAATGATCTTCAATAAACGTATTTTGTGTGGAACCAGCACACATCAGTTGGTCCAGATAACCATCTTCCATACATATATACAGTCAGTTCTCAGTTTATATTAAGATAACAAACCCTAAAACTTTAATGTACAAGCTTCAATAGTCTCCACCTTCCAACTCTTCAGCCATTCGTATCGCGGAAAATCCAATGATGGAACACGTCAAAACCATTGTTTTTTTTTTGTTTTGTTTTTTTTAAGTGTCATAGCATTGGCCGGGATGCAAACCCGCAACCCAGGCAACTGCCTGCAAGTGCAAGGCAGTCGCACTGACCTCTTGACCACCAATGCAAGACGACAAAACCATTGTTGATGCCAATATTATTACCAACAGTTGACTTTAAAGTCACTTTGATCCATTCCTTGTAGGATGTTAATATGTCCATTTAAATACACAGAAGAGGAATGGACAAAATACAAGTTGAATATGTAATATTTAAATACATGTATATTGTGTATACTAAACTTAATTTAAATAGAATGGACTTGAACTCAGATTTTCAAGCCCTCTATGGCTATCCACTTCATCTAATAACTGATATATATGACCACATACATGGAAAAAGATAAATGATATCCAATATATGTATTTCATGCTAAACCAGTAAACATCTGTTGGTCCAGATCACCATTTCCCACACATATATACAATGAGTGCTCAGTTTATATTAAGATAGCAATTCTTCAAGTTTTAATAGACAAGCTTGAATCTTCTTCATTCTTCAACTCTTCGGCCATGCATATCATTGAAAATTGAAACATGGAATGCTCAAACCCTTTGTTTATGCTAATATTATCATACCCATGTTGACTTTGTCACTCTGACCCTTCACATATAGGATCTTAATATGTCCATTTAAATGCACAGAAGAGATATAGGCAGAATACAGGTTCTTCTGCATATTTAAATCAATATATTAAGGTCTTACATGTGAAAAGTCAGAGTGACTTAAAGTCAACATAGGTATGACAATAATGTTGGCATAAACAATGGCTTTGAATATTTCACCATTAGATTTTCAATGATATGCTTCAAGTTTTGTAAATGAAAATTTAATGATTGACTGTTAACATACACATTTCTTTGTCATCTGTTTTATTTTACCATTCAGATTTGACCATCAAATATATGATCTAGGTAAAGCTTTCCTATATGTGACTCCATGATGACCTTGATCAAGTAAATTCAGTGTGTGGTGCTAGTCTCTTAGTGATGTGAGAACACAGTAAGTCATTAATACACAATCATAGCAAAATGATAAACTATCTAATAAATTCCGTATGAACTTTATAATTTCAATTGGATGCTTTTCTGGTTAGACATATTTTATCAATTTCAGTATCTGGATTAACTTTGATCTTAGTTAGTCTATTTAGAAATTATTGAACTATTAAATGAAGTAGAGTTCATAGTGTCTATATAATTTATATCACTAATGTCTTATTGTCTTTCGTTAGCATTATGTAGATGTGTAAAATATCTTCATATATAATCTGATTTTCTGGCTTATATACTATTTCATAATCATATCCTGATATTATATGTATCCAGCACAGTATGCATTAGCTTATGTGTTCAAGGATTTTTTCCCAACCAAATACATCTAGAAACTGACAATGATCTGTATGGATTTGAAATGTTCATTCATAAATATACCAATGAAATTTTATTGTGATAAAAATAATAACTAATATCTTTTATCAATATGGCTATAGTTTTTTCAGCTGCTGATAATGTTCTTGATGTTTAGGCAATAGAATACATATGGGAAATTATTCTCCAACACCATATACTGAAGCATCTGTAATAAGAATAATATACAGGTCAGTACAGTAATATATCAGGAGTTAGTTTGAACTTAAATAAATCCTTGACTTTTTGGAAAGTTAAATATTGTTCCTTAGATCATTTCCAATGTTGTTGTATTTTAACAATAAAAGCAATGATAATAGCAAATGAGACCTTTCTTTAAGGAAGTATAGGTTATAGAGTGTTTGTCTCCATAGTATAGATGTGAATTTACACTCCAACACCATATACTGAACCATCTATAGTAATAATGATATCCATTTTATGATGATAGTATATCAGGAATTGATTAGAAGTTAAGAGATCCTTGACTTTTTGGAAATTTTAATTATCCTCCTTAGATTAACTTCCAATATTAATATTTTTTAACAGTTGGTACAACAATGATAACAAAATGAGACTTTTCTTTAAGGAAGTTCTCATAGAAGTTGTAAGGTTCTTCACATTTTTTTGGTCTTGCAGTGTTTTTATAGCCTTCAGTTTGTATTAATTTGGATACTTTACATTTTTATTTATAATGTGTCCAATAAACAATATTGTATTTGTAGACCAGATACCCTTCAATGTATTTATCTTGTCTTCTACTTTATCTAAGTTTAAACAAACTGCATTTACTTATCTTTCTAATTCCAGTGCCAATTGTGTGGTGACCAAAATATCATCTAAGTGTGAATGATTTTGTCCATGCCATAAAAAAGATTATCCATTTTTTTCTGAAAAATAGTCAATGCTATCATAATTTCATTTAGCAATGTATTGCATATATAAAATCCCATATGTATGGTCAATGATAATATTTTTTCTTTCTGTCATGGGGATTTAATGGAATTGCAGATTCGAGGTCTATTTTTGCAAAGCACAAAGCACTTTTCAATGAAGCCAATATTTAATACATGCTAGGGTAGGCATTTTTATTAATAAAATTATTCAATTTAACACAATAGGCAACACACATTCTAAGATTTCCATCTGGTTTCATAATAATAAGAACAGGCATAGCCCAAGTTGAATCTTCTACCATTGTTAGTATTCTCTTTTGTAACATCTTATTGATAGCTTTTTTTAATTTCTCTTTCAGGACAAATGAAACTCTATATGATTTACAAGTAATTGGTAGCACTTTCTTTATAAATTCAACATCAACTCATCTTGTTTTCAATTTCTCACATCCAGACTTTAACATGCTAGGATACTTATTCTGCATTGTTGTTTTCAATTGAACTCACTTTATAATGTTTGTTTGGATTCCTAAAGGGCAAAATCAGTTATGTTGAAGCAATAGATTAAAATCTTTGATAACTATATATAATGGGAGAAATTTAAATTCAAATTCAGTTTTACAAGTACTGTTACTCTTTTATGCATAGCAGTTTTATTTCCAGTATCATCTGACACAATAATATCCACATTTGAAAATACTATTTTCTAACAATACTTACCACTGATTTTCAATCAATCTTTATATGATATTAATGATAAGTCTGCACTACTATCTATTAAATTTTTGATCATAGATGTCCACATCAAATGATATGTGATCATTGTTTGCTGTTTTCACATTATATTTACTACTCACTCTCTCTTCCTCAGATTTAGTCTGTATTTGCTTAACTTTGATACTGCATTCTTTACTGCAACAGGTTTGTGCTAAATGTCCCCTTTTCTTGAAAATAATGCTTATTTTTCTTTTGTGTTTGCAGTTTTTACTTAAATGGCCAATTTTATGACAATTGCACATTACAATGTATTTTATTTCACTGGAGTTCAGTGCATTTGTACTAAGAAAGATTTTATTAAGCTGATGTGATAATGAAAATTCCAAAACATTATCCAGAATGGCTTTTTACATTATGCATTTCTCTATACCATATTTATATTTGAGGTCAGGTTCATTCAATAATATTTTCCTGAAATTTGAATCCAAGGTGCCATTCAGAAATTGGTCTAACAACATATTTTTAATTTCCATGTCAAAATCACAATTCTTCACCAAATTCCTCATTGCTATTTATAATCTACTTGTTTTTGCATGATAGTTGTTTTGTTTCTTAACCTCAATTGTGCTACCCATTTTGTTACTTTCAGATTAAAATATCGATTTAATTTTTTCAATTAATTCATAATATGGAAGATCATTAGGTATTTCAAAGTCACTTTTTTTTTTCAGTTATACATCTTGTCTTGCAAACCATAAGAGCATAGACAACTTTAACTATTTATTTTTTATTTTTTATGAGCATATAACATTCTACATGTTCTGCATAAATTGCCCATAAAGTAGTATTTTTCATATCAAATACTTTTATATTATTATATAATGATACCATTATTCTTGTATTAGAGGTAATACTATTTTATACAATTACTATTATTTTCACAAAAGACTGTCATTGTTTTCATAGCTTCTCCTTGAACTGTCATCTGCATCCATTTTGTTATATTCCAAGGTTATTAATTAAATACCAGTTAGGAGAACATCAAAATCTTTAAATAAATTAACACTAGTTTAGTACAAAACAATTTATTTAATAATAACAAATAACAAATAAATAATTTGGAATTCTAAAATAAATAAATAATCTATTATTAATCCTCTAGTTCCATATTTTGCTACACACCCACAGAATAATATTATAAACAATATTATGTGTTTTTATTAGTCTTTTACAAAAATGCTTATTACTATTATATATATGTGTGTGTATGCTTTCCAAAACAATTATGCTTCTAACAATCATATATATATGTGCGTGCGCGTATGTGTGTGCATGCTTTCCAAAACAATTATGCTTCTAACAATTCAGTATTTTCCTTGCACCAATCTGTCATTAAAAATAAACTGATCATACTCTCTCTAATGTTTCTTTGTGCTTACTTAGCACACAAACTTTTTACGCACTAATTAGTTATCTTTCTGCTAATCGTATTTTTAGACCGGGTTTTTTTATGAGTCCAATATTTTGCATATAAATTGCTTAATATACTTGCAAATTATTAATATTAGCATATGTAGATTTTTCTACAGTACATTAAAATTAAGATAATTAATTCAGGAAAAATCTGTGTGTATTCATATAATTATGATCCATTTTATTTGCAATCTATATCTATAGAATATATGTACAGACATTCCAAAAAAAGAAGTATTAATGTTTGTCCTTTCAACATAAACCAAAGAAATTTTATTAACAAATATAATATAATTTTCCAAGATGGAAACCCAGCTGCTGGAATATTACAAAATTTATTTACAATTATTTTTTTTTAATGTGATGAGAGATAGAAAAATGCCTCCTAGTATATTGTAAAATATATTAAATTTATGAATTTTAATGTTTTTTATGTTTATTTATTTAAATGTTTGTTTTGTTTATTTGTTTACATTTTCTTTTGGATAACATATATTTGAAGTCATGCATACTGATATAGTGTAATTCATTGATTCACTATAATTTTCATTTAATTTTGTAATTACATCTGCATCTACCATCCTTTCCTACATATAATAAAACTGTTCATAATCTGCTCATTCAATTTATCATATTTATATTCTTATTTAGTTAAAATCACATTAGTGTTATTTCAACATTATGTTAAATTAATAATATACATATATGTGTAATAAATATTATCTAATAAAAATATATAAAATATGCTATATTTATCAATATATATAATTGGATAGCTAAAAAGTCTGCCTTCAAAATAATGTTTTGCTTACTGTGTACACGATAAAAATTTATACCAATGATTTCAATAATAATAAAAATAATTGAATTGTTAGTTAATTGAAAAATCATTTATATTCAAGCACGAGAATTGTTTAGGTCAAATTTTGATCCTGGAATTAAGTTCTTGAGTACATTTTTATATAAACAAAGGCAAAACTCTCCATACAGTAGTGCCACTCTGTGACAAACAGAGTAATCAATGGATGCCAGAAGGCTTGTGCATAAAATCCCTATCTAGTGCCTACTCATCCAATATCCCCAGACTAGTTTCTGGCTTGTGGACATCATCAGTGAGGAGCCTTGGATCTGAGAGCACTGCACCTAGATCTTAGGATCTAATGCAACCCTCCAGCAGCCACAAGTCAGAAACTAGTCTGGGGATATTGGATGAGTAGGTACTAGATAGGGATTTTATGCACAAGCCTTCTGGCATCCATTGATTACTCTGTTTGGCACAGGGTGGCACTACTGTATGGAGAGTTTTGCCTTTGTTTACAACAATTATGTGCTAGTATAGAGATGGTGATCATGTGATACATTATTATATCATAGTGCTAACATAAAGTAAAATGATTATCTTTTTGTTGTTGTTGTTGTTATTTTTTACAAACAAAAAATAAGATTTAGTTTAAATCAAGAGTTCTCAAAATGAGCAAAATTGACCTCCTGGGGTTGATTTGAACTTTCTAAGGGTTTATAGTTTCAATAAAAAAAAATTGGGATTGACAACAGCAAAAATAGATCCCCTTACTACTGCTATTTGTTTGTTACTTCAAAATATCTATGATTCAATAAGTACCTAAATAAGAAGTAAAATAATTCAAAAAAACACATTTTTTGATAAAAACACATTACATACCAAACTTGCAAACAAAAAGATAAAATGTGTCATTAAAATAGTCACACTTAAGAATGCATGAAAATACATGTAGCGCAAACATGTCTGAGCATTGTCTTATCGAATGTATCAAAGCAAGTGAAGACATAAAAAACCATTGCATGTTTGCACTTGATTACTAATTTGCCAAAGGTCTTGGCTTCCATTAAAAGTCAGGAGATACAGAGAAAAGATATGTTTAATCCAGGATGAAATTTAAGAATCTACAATATTATGGTAGTTGGCTCATTATGTGAATAATATTTTTTTCACAATTTTTTTTTGGAGAATTTCAGGAGATTACTTAAAGATGTCTGCCTATTCAGTACAAAAATGATAGCTTCAGATATTAAAAATATTATTAAAATTCTAATTTTAAAATGATAGAAACATTATTAATATTATCTAAATATCTGTGTATACTAGCTTTTTTGTTATATTATCTTTCAACTTCATGTTAAAATGCTCTTGATTCAATATGTAATACTGTTGCTATGGTTATAGACTAGTTCCAAATCTCTAATCATTAACAATTTTAAAATGATAATCATTTTTGATAAAATAAAATCTATATTAAAAAATATTTTGTCTTCCATATATTTCTAATTTGTTTTATTTACCATATAGACTTTTTAAGCCAGCTTAAGAGACAGATTTATAAGTAGTTTTATTAAACCATATCCTCAGATTATCACCTATTTATTTAATGACGTTTTTTTCATGTGTCATAGTATCAGCCAGGAAGTGAACCCAGGGCAACTGCTTGTAAGGCAGCTGTGCTGACCTCTCAACCACCAACGCTTGACTATTTAATGACTTTTTATATATATTTGCCGTGAGGCAATGCCTGATGTCTAGGGGTGGAATTTGTAAAATCACCACAAGAGAATAGATTTGAATGTATATTTAACTGATTATTCAGAAGTTTAGTGCAGACATTTTGTCTCCAAATACAAGCATGGTATTCACCAGTAGAATAATGTTAATGTTAAGAAATCTCCAGAAAATGTTTTTTCACTTCAAGTATTGATAGATGACTTTTAAGGAATTCCTAGAAAATATTTTAGATATAGCCTATTATAGATGAGAAAAATAAATTAGGCAATGTTCCAAAGTCATATCTAATTAGCAGTAATAGGAATATGCTTCAGTATATTGTTGCATAAGCTTATATTTAGATTAAAAGCTATTTTCTTTTGGCATAATAAAAACTTGAGTATATTATATTTCTTTGATTAGAAATAAGAATTTAGACCTTCAAATCTTTTCATTCCAAAAAAAAAAATCTCTTTTGTGAAGTTAAAGTAAAATCATCAATATTCCTTTACGCTATTTCTGGAAAATTACTGATAAAGGTATTATGTAAAATCTTTGAGAAAATTGGACCTTGCAGACCTTTTCTACTTCTAGAATCTCTCTTGTGAAGTAAAAAATAAATCTCATGAATATTGTTTCTATAATATCACTGATAAATATATAAAATAAAATAGATGAGAAAATTTGATCTTGTATGTCCTTTCTACCTCTAGAAAAAAGTCTTTTTTGTGAAATCAAAACAATAGCATAAACATAGATGATTCTGCTTTTACGATAAAATTTATATTGTCCAGAATATCTCATTATTTAAATCTTTGAATTTATTTTACATTTTCAAAGTTTATAATGAAATTGGTATTTACCAGAATGATTCATATTATGTAGAATAATATAATAATTACCTTAAATTGAGAGTTATAGCAAGAGGGAAAGTATAATTTATTTTAACTTATAAACTATCTAATGGTCAGACCATCTACTAATTATATTCATCTAACAAGCCTTGGTAACATTACAAGACAATTAAACCAGGGTGCCATTCTGAAAACTGGGAAAATTCATGGGAGAAATATGAATACCCTTCAGCATTACTAAATCTATAGCATGACTAGCTTAGTTGCTTTTTACATGATCACATCTCCAATACTAGCACATAATTGTTTATAAACAAAGCAAAGCAAAAATCCATATAGTAGTGCCACCTGTGCTAAACAGAGTAATCAATGGATGCCAGAAGGCTTTTGCATAAAATCCCTATCTAATGCCTACTCATCCAATATCCCCAGACTAAGCTTAGATTGAAAATATTTTTTGTGTTTTCAATTTTATGCTCATTGTTTTGTAGTTAAGTAGAGATAAAAGGTGTTTGCTAGAGGGTTGCATTAGATCCTAAGATCTAGATGCAGTGCTCTCAGATCCAAAGCTCCTCACTGACGAAGGCCACCGTGCCAGAAACTAGTCTGGGGATATTGGATGAGTAGGCATTAGATAGGGATATTATGCACAAGCCTTCTGGCATCCATTAATTACTCTGTTTAGAACAGATGGCACTACTTTATGGAGTTTTTGCTTTGCTTTGTTTTAATTGGTTTTTGTTAATTAATTTCTTAGTTTAAATACAATTTTAAAAGGAAAATAAAAATTTGAAAAATTATAAGCAATTATCATTTTAACTACTTAATGAAAAATATTTTCTCTTGCCTTAATTATTATATTTTTAAAAAATGTAATAATAATAATTCTCTTTTATTATTAAATGGACATGTATAAGAAAAGCTGGAAAAAATTGGAGCACAAATGAATGCCACTATGTGCATATAGTCCACTAGAGAAATTACAAATTAAGTTCTTAGGATATATTTTACTTATAAAGCAAAATATTTGAATCCAAGGGAAACATCAGGGACTTTCAGGCATCCTTAGGATTACTGAATTTCTTTGAGAGTTTCCTGAAAAGAAAATCTTATATTGCAACTCCACCTTATGAATTGTTGAAGAAAAACAAATTTGGAAGTAGGGAATCTAATAAAACATACTGTACAACAAAATAAAAGAGTTGTGAATACAAAATCAATTTTTGATACACTTGCAAAATGGTCAAAAATAATTATAACTACAGATGCTTCAAAGTATGGAGTAGGTACTGTCATTTCTCAAAATTTATGACTACCCTATTACATTTGCATCCAGAATCTTAACAGCAACCAAAAAATTATATCCAGATTGATAAAGAAGCTTTAGCAATAGTAAAGAAATTCCATCAATACATGTAATGACATACATTCAAGATTGAGATGGATCATTTACCTGTATTGGGAGTACTGAGAAAGTTTAAAAGAACTTTAGATCCATACTGATCAAAGGATGATCTAATGGATAAAAATATTTTTGTACACCTCTGAACTAATGTATGAGCTTGAGAAACAAATTACTTATGCTAATGTTTTATTGAGAATACTTGAAATGTGTGAATACAAGCTATGATTACTTAAATAAACTATACCATCTCAATGAAGTGAGAAATTATTGGAAATTTACCATGGCAAAATAGACAAAGATGATTTTGGATACCAATTAGTTAAAACATAGATCAAAGATAAATAACCTTAATGTCAACCTAAATACATGTTCAAGTCTACATGGAACATCTATGAAAGTCTATCCATGTGTAATGGCCATATTTTAATGATTGACTATATGTTGATTCTGGCAAAGGGAGTGAAAAGTGTATTAGCTTTATTTCACAAAGGAATTTCTGCAGTTCATCAGAATGAAGAAATTAACTAGGTGATGTATATGGAGGTCTAATGTGAATTGTGACATAAGCACTCAAAAGGAGTACCATGGTAAAGAATTCATATGGATAATGCGGGATCTATCAACAGATATATGTTCTTAATTGTCATCAGCTCTTATTTTAAATGGACAGAATACAGAGTGATGAAAAATAAAATGAATGAGAGACATCATAAGATGACTCCATAAAAATATGTAACCCCAATTGTGATGATAAACAATGCTTGAATTTTATCTAGACGATGCTGACGGAGAGAAGTGAGAATACTATTGTCTACTCTGGGATTAAAGTCAAGTAAAAGTTATAGATTAGCTTTGAATCGGGTCATGAATTCACCAATCTACCACTATAATAAATCTCACAAATTGATGAATAATTATATATTTTAAATATACATTATTAATAATGTATCTAAGTTATTACGTTTTATTTTTAAAAAATTATTTTCAATAGCACCTGCAAAATATTTAAGCTCAAGTGTGGATTTTGTTTGAAGAGTTTCTTACTCATATATATATTGTAAACTTTTGTTGCTATAAAACATGTTAATATATTTTCATATAATATAAAAAAAGATTAAAAAAATTCTTTTATTGTTTTTATGACTTCATTTTTCACCTTTTTAAACGGATGCGAATATTTATTATTAATGTTAAAACATAAATTACACTTTTTTATATAAATTTAAAACCTTAATAATAATAAATATCTAAATCATAACTACTAATCTTAGCTAAAGTCGGTGTGGAAATGACATGGGGTTTTTTTTTTTTTGCTTTAGAACAAAAAAGATCTTAATATTTTAGAAATAACTTTATAGTCATCACATTCCTATTCTGACATAAAAATATCAAATTGATTTGTTATAAAAACTTATTACCATGTTTATAATCAGCACAAGTGAATTATTTGATTATGTCTATAATTCTGGCAAGTAATAATTCATTTCTATCGTTTAAAAATAAAGCTTCATTTTTCCCCTTCATCTCAGATTATTCTTTTGGGAAATATTTTTCTTAATAACTAAGTTCTTCTAACCTTCCATTTATTTGTTTTTTGCCCTACAATGGTACTTGTGAAATATGAATCTAAAAGCTTTTTAAGAATGCCATAAATAAAAACATAATTTATTTCTGATTGATTAATGGAGAAAATGTTGGGTAATAATGCAGTGAACAAAATTCCATCAATTGATTTATTTTCATATTTTATATTTAATTTTGTACATAAAAATAATATATATATAAAATAGATAAATGGGTACATAGATGAGTTGGTAGATAAATAGGTAGATAGGAAAATGAATGAATAGGTGAAGTAGGTAGAAAGTAGAGAGATAGCAAGAAAGAATAGAAACAGATAGGTAGGTATTGGATATATATAATAAAGTTACTCAAGAAACAAACGGAAAAAATTAAATTGAAACTATTTATTTCTATATATATAAAATAAATAAGCATGAAAGTCATAAGTGCAATAAATACATGCGAGTGTTTTATACATTTTATATCAATATGACATGTTGAAAACACCTTTTATTTAAAAATAAAGATATTATACTGCCAGTTGTACAATGGTTAAAGATGAGACGATGCCTATACTGTGATAAATTCGAATATACATAGGGATACCCAAAAATAACAGGAATTTTATAATAAAAAAATGTTTATTTATTTTTAAGTATTATAAAATTAATCTCTCAAATGATTATCCATTTGATGCAATAAACCAGTTTAAATGTGTTTTACATTTTTCAAAGTAATTAAAAAGTACTTGCAAAGTGATGCCTTTTAATATCTCTATCATTTTTCCACCACTAAGTCTACAAAAAAAATTGAGACATTTTTTTATTCAAGAGACTTTTAAAAAAAATCA
This sequence comes from Epiperipatus broadwayi, assembly GCA_028023455.1. Lineage (NCBI taxonomy): Eukaryota > Metazoa > Onychophora > Udeonychophora > Euonychophora > Peripatidae > Epiperipatus > Epiperipatus broadwayi. The sequence goes on along the minus strand of JAQFVV010000098.1, from coordinate 290,416 downwards.
CAAGAAGTGAAATTGAGCAAATACAATAAACTGGATCATGTTGAATTTAATTAAAAAGTATTTCACACTCGAGGTTTTGAAATGTCACACTTTGTGGGGTTGAAACTTGCATCTTTTCTTAGTCACAAAACTGGATGTTTATGTTTTATACATCACATAAAAGTTTCACAACTTGCAGATAAAATGTCTGACTGTTATAAACTAAATTTGAGAGAAAAATGCCATTGTGTCAAAAATAAAATCAGCAATGATTTGACTGGACTTCATTTGTGACTCCTTTTAGGGAAGTGACAAATTTAACATTTCAATTAATGATAGCTTTTGTTTATCTTTCATTTGAAATTATTTTTATTAGAATATATCTTCCTTTACATTTGGTTTCCAAACAAGGTCCTGAGCATTTATCCCTGACCCATATGAGAGATTTAGAGTTGTAAAGTAATAAATAGATAAAGTTGAAATATTTGATTAATGATCACACTTAATATCAGCTATTCTTGTATATACTGGTGTTGGATTGAAATGATTAATGACTATGTAGACAATAATTTTAAATTTGTAGTTGTACTTTATTAAGAATTTAAATTCAAAGTGAGTTATCAGATTGTTTTCTGAAAAATAAGTATAGGGCAGTACATGAGATGTGAAATGTTGAAGCTATAAAGTGCTTTATAAATAAAATGTTTTATAAATTTCTCAAAAGAGGGCATAAGTTCATTTATTGAATGTATTGTGAATTTAGGGCATAGGGCAAAAGTAAAGTTACTATCATGTTTTAATAAGATGGCACAGAAGATAGTTTTTACAGGTAGCTGGAGTAATACAAGAGTAAGATTATTATTTAAAGGAAAAGATAAGGATCATAGAAAGTTAAATAATTATAGACCAATAGTGGTAACATCAGTTTTATATAAAGTTTTTTCAGATATGGTGGCTGGAAGAGTTGCAAAGTGGATGGAAGAAAATAATGTAGTGGAGGGAATGCAAGGGAGCTTTAGGTCAGATAGGCGTATAGGAGATAGTTTATTTGTAGTTACACAACTTATAGATATGAGTAGAAATTCAGGTAGACAGTTATATATGAGTTTTATAGATATAGAGAAGGCATATGATAGAGTGAATAGAAGTAGATTATGGATAAGTTTAGCAAATCTGGGAATGGATGAAGCTTTAGTGGGTGTTATTAAGAAATTATATGAAAATAATTACTATACATATTGATTAGGGGATATAGAATCTGTTAAAGTTAAAAATGTGGTGGGACTGAGGCAAGGATGCCCTATGTCACCTATTTTATTTGTGTTGTATTTGAGTCAAATGAAGAGAAAAATAGAAAGTCTTGGAAGAGGGATAGTGATACGATTAATAGGTGGCAAGAGAGTATATACATTGTCGGGTCTTTTTTTGCGGATGATGTCTTTTTGTGTGCAGAAAGAAGAGAAGATATGGAAGTTATGCTGAGGACATGCACAAGGGTGGGTAAAGATATGGGGATTAAATTTAGTGAAGAAAAATCAAATATAATGATGGTGAATACTGGGGAAAGAGAAGACAAAGATTTCTTATTGGGGGATATAAAGTTAAGTGTGGTGAATAGATATAGTTATTTGGGAATCATCTTGAGTAATAAGGAAAATTGCTTGGATGAATGGGAGAAAAAATTGATAAATGAAGCAAAGAAAAGAAAGAAATTGATAAAGAAATTAACAGTGTTTTCATATAATAAATATGATGTAGTTAGAATTGTATGGAAGGGAGTGGCAGTAGCAGGGTTAACATACGGCAATGATGCATTATGTGTTAGTAATGGGGTATTAGATTGCTTAGAAAAAGTACAAAGGGAAGTAGGAAGACATGCATTAGATGCTGAGGTGTGAACAGCAAAGGAGGCAATTCAAGGAGAAATGGGATGGTCTAGTTTTTATATGAGGGATGCAAAAAGCAATTGAAAATTTTTGGTAGATTGCAGTTTATGGATAATAAAAAAATAGCCAAAATAGTATTTAATTGGGTTGCAAGTAAAGGGCAGGCAACAAGATGGGTGAGAAAGGTAATGTGGTATGCAGAAGATTTGGATAAAGAATTTATGTCAGTATACTTGTACAAAAGGTGGGATGATTGTATTAGGAGGATTGTTGAGTGTTATAGTGGTAAGGAGTGGGATAGAAGAATAGATGCATTAATAAAGAATAGGGAGTTGGAGAGATGGAGAACTAGTATGGAGAGTAAAACAAGTTCAAATATATATAGAAGTAAACAGAACATTGGGTGTGAGTTAATTTATGATAATAGTAAGGAAAGTAGTTTATTGTTTAAGGCTCGAACGGGATCTTTAGCAACAAGGGAATATACACATAAATGGAAAAATATGGGTGATTTAGTCTGCAAGTTGTGTAAGGAAAGCATAAAAAATATTAGGCATCTATTACTTCAATGTAAATGCTTGGAAGCAGAAAGGGTACAAATAATGAAGTTATGGAAGATTAAATATGAACAAAGTGATTATACAGAAAGTGAGTTATTGGGTTTTTATGCTAGGTTTGGGAAAAGATAAGGGGGATTTAGATATGAAGGTCATGGAGTTGACAAAGATTATGTTGTGGAAATGGGATGGAGCAGATTATGGGAAAACGTAGGGTAGATATGGAAAAGGAAGGTAAAGTGGCTAACAGGTTTCTCTGAGCATAGCTGCTAAGAGATTCCTGACTCCATTTAAGGAGAAGTCACATTACATCACATCACACATTATTTTGTTTTGGGCTCACTATTTGAATCTCTAGATAATAGCATAACACAATGTCTTCTGAGCATGGTCATGAAATCTATGCTTTATTACACACAATATATATTGAAAGCTTAAAAATTACAATATGTTAGTTTGGTATAATGTGTTCTAAGTAAATCAATTACTATTGAAAATTATGCTATTATGGTATTTGTATGAAAGAGTTCTTTTACTGAGTTGAAAGCTGTATTAGTAGATATTTAATCAAGTTGTAGGCTTCAGGATATAAAGCATAGTAGAGAAAGCACATTAATTATTTTATTTGATCTGGGATATTGAATTGAAATGGAAAGTCATGTTTTTTTTTTCCTTTCTAAAATAATAATTATAAATAAGAATCAATTATGCAAAATGAAAATTAGTTAGATACATTAAGACAGGGAAGAGAAGTTAGTGAAGTATCTATCACATCAAAAGATGATCAAAATGAATCTATAATGGCAATGTTAAAAGGTTAATAGTGAAATAAAGCAAATGAGATAGTAATTTAAGCAAAATCAAATAAAATAAAATCAAGAAAGATATAAACAAAAAACAAATAGAATGAAACAAAATAAGAAAATTTTCTTAAGAGATTTAATGAATAAGATTGATGAAAATCAAGAAAGATGTGACAAAAATCAAGAAGTATTTAAACAAGAAATGAAGTCAAACTAATAAGATCTTAAACTAGAAATGAATCAAAGCCAAGAAATGATAGTAATGAAGACAGAAGAGGGTCAATATGAATTAAAAGATAAATTAGAATCCAAAATTAAGGATAAAGCTTTGTAAATTGAATTAAATGAGTATCAACAAATTAATAATAAAGAATTAGGGGAGGTAAGAATAGACAGAAACAAAAGATCCAAAGATGGGAAAATCAGAGTAAATATGATCATTCCTATTATATTAATTTAGAAATAGTCTAGTTTAAAATAAATATCCAAGTTCCTTTGAAAGGGAATTCCATCACAAATTTAAATAGTTATGACAGATATAAAATTTAACTTCAGAAATAAAACCTTTAAATTCTAAATAGTTTTATTACCATTAGGTATATAGCCATAAATTTAGATACAGTGGCTGTGAATGAAATAATTTTTCTCCATCACAAAGTACCATCTTTAATATGTGTTGGATTTATGAGATTAGTGATTCAGAAGATATAGTTTACTGTAAGGCTGTGACAAAATGCACAAATTATTATTGATATAGTGGTAAGCATTTAATTTATCATAGTGACTGTATTCATGATTTTATCTGATACCAAGATTCCATATTCATTGGAAATAAAGGATTTGCTTAAGTTAATCAGATGTCATATAACTTATATGGTTCCATGGATTTACTTTACCAGCATTGAGTTAGAATGAAATGTAAGTGTGCCAATGAATATAATTATTGTAGGATATTTGTCTTATTAATTTTAATATGTTTAGATATTTTTTCAAATATAAGACACATGCTTGTGCATAAGCATTAATTTCATTATTGTAATGGTATAATTTTGATTAACCATGATTTATTGGTGGAATGTTTATTTTTTAGTGAAGATCTTGTTTTGTTTAAAATTGTTTTCTTTATTTTTATTAAGAAGGGGAATATGTGGTATACACATGTCTTTGTTTGTTATTTTTCTATAATTTAAAAGTGGTTAAATAAGACAATTCAAGATCATATGTTTAATTAAAAAAATATGTTTATTTGTTGTGGATAAATCTGGAATAAGTGAATCATTTATTTTTTAAAATTTTTTATATATATATATATTCTAACCTCCCCCCGCGCATCCTCACCCCAAAAATTATTGTTTATTACGAATATTCCGGGTTCTAGCTCAGTTAACAAATAAATAAATGAAATATTCAGCATTAATTAAAATGCTTACTAGCTCTAATTTTTAAAATATAAATTCGATTCAATTTTAAAATGAATTAACAAATATTTACTATTTTCATGAGACATGGAGTGACAATACGGGGAACGAGATAGACTACATTGAGACATTATCCACACGATACTACCTCAATGGCATAAGAACATTATTCCCCCTTTTTACTATACCAAATAACTAACTCATAGTATTCTTACGACTTTCTGAGCTCTATTCAATACGATTAAAATAATAATCATATCTTAATCTTCTTTATAACAAGAATCTAGCTCAATTAAATAAAATGAAGTAAAATAAAATAAAATCTCAGGTTCATAAATTGTATTCTAACTGATTTAAAATTACGGTAGTAAAATATGAAAAGGGAATTTTATGTCATAATCTACTACACAGCAACTAACAATAATAAAAATAATAATATAATATAATCTTATTTCTTCTTAAATGAAATAAATAAATACGTACGTGGTAGTAATTTAATAATCTGATAACAGAATACGTGTGGCAACATTAGCATATAATTTAATGTAATATTGTGGCAACCGACTTATGACCAATAAATAGTATAAAATTATGGTCTTTTAATTTTAACATACCAATAAATTCTCAAAATTCTTATAACACTTTTATGTTTACCTTTTTGTGCAAAACCTATATGTCTGTTTCAATTACAAATGTATCGTGATTTCATGCATCCATGTGGAGAAATAACAACTCGGACACAAAAACTTTAAAATAAATTTTAAAACAAAGTTTATTAACAACATAAATAAATTAACAATATTTTTACACTATATACATTGGATATCCCTTACTCTCATATCTCAACTTAGTTTATTAGTTTATAAAATGGAATCAAAATATTATTTATTTATTTTTTCTAGTTAAATCTTATCTTTTTAACACTTAAGAAAATACAGTATTTTTACTTGATTTATTTATTATGGTTAGCTTATTACAAAATGTATTTCTTATATGATTATCTCAAATACTTTGCATCCCTAATATTATTAAAATTATATTTCTTTACAAAATTTATATTCGTAGTAAAATTCTACAAAACAATAAAATTTTAGTTTTATATTGGTTGTATGGACTCTTACAAAGTCAAAACATTGTTCTACATTCGGTATTAGGTTTTTATTGTTCATTATCCGATGTTTATTAATCCTAATATTCTCATTCAAGCCTTACTTCAGATGATATAATTACAACTATTCACATACCATGCACAAGTATATGTTTATTATACCTTATTGAATTATTTCCTAATAAATATGCAATACTTATTTTCTAAAAAATATTATAAAAAAAAAATTCATTCAAATTTTATTATCACTTTTAAAATACTTGGTTTAGATTTCTTTTCAAAATCTTATATTCATTTCTGAATTAATTTTACAATGTATTATATGATTCTTTCTCTCTTTATGATATTTTGGACTTTCAATTTTAAAGTTACACAATTTTATACATTCCAGCAAATAAACTATTCTTACTCAAACGATAACATATCTTCAGTTCTATTTTATTCATTATTTCTTTGAAAATATCTTTCTGACCGATGCAGATTCACAAAATAAGGATAGCAAAGATAGATGCATAGGATCAAAATATAACTAGAATATTACTCGTCATAAACCTTGACAATCATGGCACAGTGAATTAAAAGACACTATAGAGGAGTGACCTTTACCTGTCTACCAACCTCTATTATAGGAACGATGCTAAAGCTATTTCTTCAGCTTTATTATAACATCAAAAAGTTTAAAGATATGCAAAAAAAAACACTGTCCAAACTATATGTGTTCAGTCATAGGGCTTAGTTAACTATACTGAAATCACACAAAACTAAATATGATCCAAATCCTTTATTTTTCCTATTTCTTAAAAAAAAACATCATCTTGGTTTCCTCTCCACTAGTACTTCCAAGTCACTATCCGATCTTATTTCTCAAGATTTTTCTATACTGTACATCGACAAATACATATCTGCATTTCTAACAATAATAAAATTCATTTATTTCAAAACTATTCCACTGTTCTATAAGACAGCTTGCTTACTACTTTTCTCGTATATTTAATCATATACAAATTATTTTAAAATATCTGAATACTTTATCACATGAAAGTTCAAAAGAATCACACAATTGTTCTGTTAAATTATATTATTAATATACTTTAAATAAATTATTGCATGCATATTCCGAATTACTCCTATCTCATCATATGTTAAAATGTTGTATAAAATGTGTACATATAATTTAAACTTTCACACTTCATTCTTAATCAATAGATGATCTAAAAAAAAAAATACATTATGCATTATAAATAAATATCAATATTACCAAACGATCTTTATCTTCTCGATCGCGTTCCGTAGGCTTCACCATCCATTTGATTCTTGTAGATATAAGACTCACATCCATACACTTTATTTTTAAACAATATTTTTATAATTTTATCAAGCTATTATATTTAAATTTTAATATTACTAAATTTATGTTTATATGTTTTCCCTAATCTCACATAACATTTTATATTCTAAAATAAATTAGTAAAAAATATTTAAACTATATTTACTGTACTTCTTTATCAAACTTTCTTGAAAACCGTTCATATTAAAGCTAAAAAAAAAAATGTTTATTATTTCTTCGTCAGTCACTTAATGTTCTATTTTAAGGCAAAACAATTATTGCTCTGTTTAATAAATATTCATAGACGACAATCCTTGGTTTTTCCTAATATTTAATACCATTATTAATTATGATATCAATTAATCCCGTAAAGAAAACTTCTAAATATTTTCTTCTAATCTTTTTTGCTAATATTTTTCCGCGTGACTTTTATGATGCATCTTCTAGGTACTTTTATTTAAATATTCAATAAAATTTTTCTGTTTCCATGGATCCATTTTCATTAATTAACTTAAATTTATATTTTCTAAATCAAGCATTTCTCCAATGAACACTTTATAACATTTTTAATTTTTCTTAGAGAAAGTTTTTCTGTTCCTTTTTTTTTTTATAAAAAAACACAATAACTCTTTCATATCATTCTTCGGTAATTTTCCCTTTTTTTTAAAGTTCGGGTACTATATACTTTGTAATATTTCCTTTAAAAAGGACAAACATTTTTTTTTCTCATTATAACTTTTACATAATTCTTTATAATATACAGCATCTTAATTTTCCCATAGAGAAGAATAAAATAACTTCAGAGTAACCTTATAAAATTTGTGCGTCATAATTTTCCTGACGGCAAGTAACTTCTCTTTTAAGTTTTCGTATAGCGTCCAAATTATATTCCTCTGAGTTACCAATAATAAGTTTCTGGTTGAGCATAAATAAAGCTGTATCAAGGCACTTTACAAATATTTTTCCTTTAGCAATATTTTTAGGTATTTTTTCCTTTAGTACTTCCATTTTTACTGCAAGGTTTTGGCTGAACTTGAATAAAATTACTGGCAAGAAAACTTTTAAAATTAGCCCTTCATGTAAAGGCAGTCAAAATATTATATGTTAAAGAAAACTTTTAAAATAAATACAAAATTTTAAAATTATATCACTTTTCTAGCTTACGGTCTTATCCAGCTAAAAAAATATGTTACTTCCTCCTTCACTTACACATTACATTCTCCCGCTCTGTCTAATTCTTATATTTTGTCTGCTAAAATACCTCCGTTGATTGGTTAATGACTTTTTTAGCGCGAACAAATTTACACATTTTAGTTTTATAATAGATTAAGCCCTTTAAAATAAAGAATTTATGACATCATGTCTTAAATATTATTTAGAATAGTATTTTTAAATTCAATTATAGTTTTATCAAAATCATTTAAACTTTAAAATAATTATTAAAACATCATTTAATATCTATTTTAATATTAATATTTAATTTATCTTGTTTTTATTTAAATAAAATATTTAATTTTTTTTATTAACTGTATTCAACTTTTAAACACTACTTAAATATTACATCATTTAAACATTTAAAATAACTATTTAATATTTCAACATTCATTTCAACGATAGACAGCAATTACATTTAGTTCCACAATTCACAAACTTTATTATTATATTCTAACAAGCGTGTGTGTGAAGGTATATAATATACAGTCACATGATTACTAACTTTATCAGATGATTTTTTTAATTTACGTCTTGGTCTAAATTACCAAAACTGATATATTTTATAAAAATTTGGAAAATAATTTAAAATGTAGAACTAAATATAATTCTCACCATCCCAAAGTTTATTTTTAAAATATATTAGATTAAATTTGAATATTAATTATAATTATAATATTACATATAGCGTTTATTTAATTTATTAGTTTTAAAATATTACAATTGGATTGTTAATATACTTTTAACTATTTATAGCTGTATTATTTTATATGGCCAGCTTTTACAACCATAAGCAAGAATATAATTAAGCTTTATTTAACTGTTTCTTTAAAATAATCCATTACACTTTTACATACCAGGTAATTTTCAGCCTTAAATTGTACTATAAGATCTAATCGATCCTACTATTATTCATATATCATACAAACATATCTTAAAATTTAAAATTTTTTAGCAATTGACCATTCTACCTTATTATGACCTATAGATAAGGGCACAATATATATATATATATATATGTAAATATATTATACAAAATATATATATATATATATATATATATATATATATATATATATTGTTAAATTATGTAACAGATGACAACAATGCTTTATTAAAATTAGAAAAAAGATATCACATATTCAAAATTAGTGTTTAAAAATATAATCTTCATTATTTAGATTACTATAGAGACAAAAATGATTTCATAAAAAATAAAACATTTTCTTCCCCTTAAAAAGTTTTGTTTTAACCTTACTTTACTCTATAAATAAAATCTGGACTTGCAGTAAAGAAAATGTAATGTTAATAGAAAACCTTGGAAGAGAAGGGTATAAGTTCTTTCCATTTAATGCCTTGATTTAAATAAAATGATTAACAACAAACCCTATACTGACCATCATGAATCTAAGACTGCACAATCTATTTAGATTGTAATATTGACAAAGGAAAAACAATTATATAACACTCAAGAATTAAATATCTATGGATCCTTACATATGTGTGCTAGCATAAAGATACCAAAGGAAATGCTGCAAGAAAAGAAAGCATAATTTAAGTTTTATATATGCTAGTATTAACAGACACTCATAGTAAAATCTTACTTATTAACAACAGTTGAAATTATAATGATAATATTTATATTTATAAAAATCTTTTTTTAATTAATAGTATTAATTATCATGCAATTTATGTTTGTCATTTGATAATTTAAATAATAATAATCAAGTAAAAATAAAAGGTCAATTAAAACATAAATAGTATTTGCATAACTTAGTTTAAAATTATAAGTAACTTTATAAAAAAATTATTACTTGATTTTTATTCTTTTCAAAAGGTAGGTAATAATATTAAAAATTCTCTGTATGTTTTTTATTTTTATTTGCATAAAAAAGAATTTATAGTTAATCCTTTCTTGACTATATGCATTGATAATTTTAATTATAAATTATATATCATATTTAATTATAATATAATGACAGAGAATTATAAATGTACATTATATAATGTTAATTGTTTTTATAAATTGTTATTTATTTTAACCACTACAAATAAATTAATGTTTATCTTAATAAATTTATATTGTTGTTATTAATCTAGGTGTTTTGATTTACTACTATTTAATTTTATCCTATTGTATATGGCATGTAATATCTCATTATCCAATAAAATATTTTTTAATAAATATTTAGTCTTATCCTATAGTATATGTCATGTAATATTGCACTATCCAGTAGAACATTGTTTAATAAATTTCATCTTCTTTGCCAAGCAAGAGTATTTATTATGGATTCATTAGTGCTTTTATAAATTTTATGAGTTTATTACACATATAGATATAAACTATTAGAGTCATTTGAGATCAATTCATTTATTTATTAACTATAATATAAATTGTTTGAGTATGACATTTACTCAGTGTGTTTAGATTGTCCAAATATGTAATGCATAAGTGGAAAAAACCACTTGGTTTATAACTTTATTTATTACATGTAGTTGTCCAAATCTGCAAGGCATTTGCAGGTCAACCAGTCCTACTCAATTATAAAATTTTAATTACATTTGTGGTTATTTAATATGAAGGCATTTACTCAATAATCAGTTCTATTTATGAGATTAATTGTCTAGCATAATGAGCAGTCTACTATTTTATATTATCCATCACAAATTTTGGCTTATCAAAAAGAACATATTTATTTATGAGATTGTACTCATATCTGAACCTCTCCAGGACAGTCATGTTCATTTTATTTATTTTTTTATTTTATTCATTATAAGAATAGTTTTCTTTTATATTTGGCTTGCCCAAATTCATGGAGCATAATATTAATGATAATGATAGTTTTCTTTTAACTTTCATCTGAAATTATTCTTTATTGGAATATATTTTCTTTTGCAATATGAAATATAATTTCTTTAAACTATTCAGGAAGTTCTTGCTTGATTTTTTTTAAATAACTAAGTTCTTGTTACATAATATACTGATGCTTCTTGATAGGTTTTGTTCAGTATTTATATTATAAAAAATAACATATATTTACAATTTGTCTGAAAGTTTGTGATGATGGTATATTATAAGATGTGATATATTGTACTATTTCCATCATCTATGAGTGAATGTTAAATGTACAGAAAATTTTAAACTTTTCAAAAACAACAACTTGTTAGTAATAACACACAATTGTGTTATTACTATATTTACAATACTGTATATTTTTATGTTTAAATCAGGCAGGTTCAAATTAAGAAAAATAAAAAACCACATAGATTATTTCTTGGGAGTTCATAAGATGTTCAAGCACCAGAACCAGTTTTTGGATCTCCCAATCCTAAGTCAGATTCTCTACCATCTATGCCAAACTATGCAGGGTAAAAAAACACACATGGTTTTATTGTTCAGGACTTCATAAGAAGTTCAAGTGCCAGAACTTCAAGCACCAGAATTAATCTTGGGACCTTCTGATTCCAAGCCCGACACTCCAGCAACTGCACCAAACTATGCAGGGTAAAAAAACACATATGGCTTTATTGTTCAGAACTTCATAAGTTCAGGTGTCAGAACTTCAAGCACCGAATTGGTCCTGGGACCTCCTGATCCCAAGACCGACACTCTATCAATTGCACCAAACTGTGTAGGGTACACAAATAGTGTATATTTATAAAGGCATTTGGGAAGGTTTTGTATTATTTTTCCATTAAGTTATCTATTGATTTACAAGTCACCTTACCTACAGAAACAAGTTAATCCAAATGATTGTTTAACATTGTATTTTTGATAGAAAATAACACCTATGATTGATTCACTTTATGTATTGGTAGAGAAACTATAATAATGCTTCTGCTCTTTTCATCTTTTTAATATTTTTCCATAATATTCACTTTTCTCAATCAACACTTAATCTAAGAAAATCTTATCAATATTCTAGCTTTCCTAGCAAAAGCTAAAAAAAAACTAATAACCAATATTAATAAAAGATGGAACTATTATAAAAATTCACCAAATGTTAACATTTTTCTAAAGCCTGGAATTATATTTTACATCTATAATTTTATCAATTTATATTTTTTTGAAATATTTTTATTTAATAAGATTTGTGTTTTATATATATATTATAATGGTCAGATTATATGAAGTCTTATCATATCTGCCATACAGGGCGCCACCAGGCATTTGAACCTGGAAAATTTATATAGTAGGCAGATATGCAAGTTAAGAAAAAAAAATTATATATATTTTATTCCAACCGTCAGCCCAAGTCACTAGCTCGTGAAGCAGCAGAGATAAATATAAAATATAGATTCTTATTAAAATATTTTTCAATATAAAAAAATAAAAAGAAGCCACTGCCAGTAATAACACACACAAACATTTATTTAAACATATATAAGATTTTGAATCATTTTAATATCACTTTTACTTTAAAATTTAACTTACATTTTAACTTGGATTTTAGAATTTAATTTACATTTTAACTTTTATAAGTTCGCACAGATGAGTTTAATATTTTATTAGAGTGTCGAGTATGAATAGACTACATAGATTGCATTTGAAAAGAAAATATTCTATCCCTGATCTAACCTTAGGCCAAAAGTTCACAGTCAAACCAGTGCCAATCTATCTGATATATCAATGTATTCAATGTAGCACCAATGTGACAGCACCAATACCATACTGCGTTTTTCATCTTATTATTCCATTTCATAGGCAAAAAGGGGATGTGTGGCATATAATGTGATCCTGCATGTAGCGGACCTCATACTATATTTACTAATTACACCAATATATCCAATCCATTGACCCAATTTAACTATGAAACAAATAACCTGAGATTTACCCTCCCTTAATTAAACTAATATAACTTTACAAATCTATGCAGCCATTCATGCCCAACTTAAATTTAGCATTTATTAAGTTTAGTTTAATGAAAAAACAAAAATCATAATAAACTTAAAGAACAAAAAAAATAAATGGAAATGATTTTTAAAAAAAAAAAAAATACATCAAATAAAATTAATTATTAATAATAATTTACATAGGTCAGATAGGATTCTATTTCTATTTAAATATTGGAAAGTTTAAATTTTAGAGTTCTTATTGTTTTCAAATTAATTAATATTCATTAGAGTTCATAAAGTTCTTACGGTTTTAAAAAGTCAGTAGTTTCTAATTGCTTGAAATTTGGAAGGTGTTAATTCCCATGAAGTCATGAGGAGATCGATGTGCAGTTTGCCATTGGTCCTTTATTGTAGCTGGTGTTTTATTGCCAGGCCCAGATGTCCTATAGTCTGCAATATTAGAAAATGATGTTTCATTTTTTTGGAACAACTCCCTTCTCCAACTCTCTCCAACTTAACACATATCACCTCTCTCTATCACATCTCTTTCCTTTTATAATAAACTTCCGGATCCAGTGGGCATTACATCATGATGATGATGATCCTTCATTGAGGTCCATTTCCTGAGGGCTTTCTTTTATTGGCTGTTCTGTTCCTATTGTTTTTCCTCTCCTATCTGACCTTTAATTATACATTTTGAAATGCCCAAGGGCTAGCTTACTTTTAATTAATTAAAATAATCATTTCCATTTTACAATAGAATTAATTAATTTATTATACATTCTTTTTATCTTTAAATCTTTTAAGTCTTTTTCTTAATATTTAGTTTTAAAACTTTTTCTTTTTTTTTTAATAAAGTTTTCTTTTAATAATTTTTCATCTGTGCGATTTTATATATTAGAGTTTAGATGATTTTTAATTTTCAATTTTTAATTCTTAAAAAAGAAGTTTTTATTTGCGAACTTTTTTCATGTCTAATTTTTAAAAAAAAATAATATAACAGCATATGTGCCCATTACATAATATATATATATATATATATATATTGACTGCTTGCATATTGTTTAATTATTTTTTATTCATTATTTTTTAGCAAAATTTTCTAGATGTGAACTTTTAAGAATTATCTATTTATATGTTAAATTTCTTTACCAAATTTAAGACACTTGTTCAAGCTTATAATCAAATTATTAATAGATATTAACTTAAAATTTTGCAATGAGAAAAATAAATAATTTATGAGTATCTTTCTTTCCTTCTCTTCTTAATTCAATTTTTTTTCTATATTTTTACATTCTAATTCTTTACAGGTAAATAAAGAAGTTATTAATATTGAATACTTTTATTGATTTTGGAAAATTTGTTTGTTTGTTTGTTTGTTTGTTAACTTTTGATCTTTTTTAAGTTAAATTGAAATTTTAAAATTAAGGTTTAATATAGTTAAATTCAATATAATTGCTTGAAAATTAATATATAACTACATTATATGACCCTAATCCATTTCAAACAGATATCTTTTGAGTATGCAAACTAGTTTGATAGATATTGAACACAGAATGAAAAAATGTGAAAAATATTAGATAACTTTATGTATGTTAACAATTATTTTTAGATATTTTATTTGGTTTAAATAATGATCATGAGATAGTATTAATTTTTTTCTCATTTAATAACATGTTAGTTTACTTATGGTAGTTATTTACAAAAGTAAAGAGTGGTTTTAAACAATACATGTACAAGGAATATACATTTACTTCATTTTATAGTTTATTTCAATTTAATGATTTGATTAAAACTCTAATTAAAATTTAAAATAAACATTTCATGTATTTAATAAAATTACAATTGCAGTTTTTGTTAGCAAGCAGATGGACATGCTATTTGAAAAAAGTTACAGTAATTACTTTCAGAAATAAAGAACAGTGGGTGGGTGAAATTTTACACATTTTGATATCAATTTTTTTTTTTTTGGAGTTTTTTCACTTTACAACGGCAAAATGACAGTTATAACAGTCAATAAGTAAATAAACATGTAATTTAAAATGGGTAAAGAAAAATTCTAAAATTCTGTCTTCTTAAACATCCAATATCTTAAAAACAATTTAGAATGTAGTCAAATCCCTCTCCATTCTGTAACATTATCAGATGATTTTTTGGGAACTTCTGAATAAAAGCAAATGAATAAAAACTTTAAGTTTACAAAGACAAAAAATATGTCGAATGATCAGTAAGTAATAAAGAACTCATTTAAATTGGAAAAAATTATTCCAATATATATATATATAATGCATTTGTATAATTAGTTACTTGCAATAGCTACAATAGTAAATAAAAAATGTAAGAATAATTTACAGATTTCAGACATTCTATATCACAGATTTTTTTTTGACATGTGTCTATATGACTTCAGTGCAATGCAAAAAGAAAATATCACACAAAATAAGAGAATGTTTGAAAAAAGAATGCAGAAATAGCAGGAAAAGAAATCATGTCAACATGAAGAAGAAAATCATAATAAACTACAAAAGAAGCACTTATATTTGGAAAAAAAATGTATTAAAAGTAAAATAATAAAACTTGTACCAATTAAAATACACATTTACAATATACACATGTATTATTATGTATACAAACTAAATATGATATATACATAAGGGGTATACATTTTAACTTATAACAGAAATATTTAGTGATATATATATAAATAACTATAACCATTAAATGTCTGTATTTTTAAATCATATAATAATAATTCAAACAAATTTATTTAACACAGTATTCAAAATTAAATAATATTCTTTACCAGGAGTACTTTTGATTGTTTCATTGACAATCTTTATCAACCATTAATATAAATGTACACAAAATAAAAACTTGCATTAACCCATCATTCAATTCATTCAAATTTCCCACACTCTGTTGTTTTTATATTAGCTGATTGTCTATTCATTAAACCATCTCTATTTATAGATATCATCATTGCCTTCTTATTTTTTCGTTTTTCATTACATCTTTCAATTTGAATAATTTTTACATCTCTATTATTAAATTTAAAACCATAATTACATGCTTTATTATGAGCAAAATAATTGTTGGAGTATTTATATTTACTGATGATACATTTTCTTTCTGTACATGTTTGTATAATGTCTTATGATCATTATATCGTTTTTGTAATGTGTGTATATATATATCAACTATAAGTGTACTGTAAATTTAAAGTAGAATATAGTTTTACATTTTCATTTACTGTGTCAATACTAAAAACTTAAAAATAATAGAGTTAATTTTTTTTTTTACATTAAATGTTTTTATTGACTGTGCATTAAAAAGAAATAAAATTTTATAAGAAGCATTTCATGAATTAAAATGGAAAGCCAAGGGGGTAAAAGTAAACATAGATTATTTTACTCATTTATATTTTGCAGAAGATGTGACTGTTTTTGCCAATAATGCTCTAAAACTTCAGAAAAATTTACAAGAGTTATCATATGAAAGTAAGAATGTAGAATTAAAGGAAAATGCTAAAAAGTCTATCGATCAATGGATTTTTCCAAAAGAAAAAAATAAAGATTGTTGCTGATTAATTAAAAGAAATTAACAATTACAAATACTTTAGTCAGGTTATTAATGCAGATAGAAACATAATGGATGAAATTAATCATAGAATTAAACTATGATGGAATGCTTTTGATAGAAATAGCATTATTAAAAGAAAAATATTTCAGTGTCTGAAAAGGAAGGCTTTCAATAAATGTCTTTTACCAGTTCTTATTTATGAGTCTGAGATTTTAGATTACTTAATAATGACTGGGAAAATGTGTGTAAGGAATAACAAGAAGAATAAAAAACAAAATGCATTGTGAGGGAACAAACGGGTATTATTGACATCACTAAAAGAATTAAAAAATTGAAATGAAGCTTGGCTGGATATATTTCTAGAAAAATTGATGATAGATGGAAAGATGAAATTTTAAATGGGATTCCAAGAAATTGCAAAAGAACTAGAAACAGACTACATATGAGATGGATTGGTGAAATACAGAAGATTCCTGTTGTGATGTGGAGAAGAGAGACTAGAGATTGGAAATACTGAATTAAACTTGAAGAGACCTTTATCCTAAAGTGGATCAATAGTTATTGAAAGTGATGATGATGATATATGTGTATATAATATTTTTATGAATAGAAAATGTCTTTATCACACTCTGTTTATACAATCAACTATAAAAATCATTAAATTAGTGCAGTGAATTAATATAATCAGATCAATAGATTGACCTTTCTATCTCTATTTTTATCAAACATATTATTATAGTTATTTAATTCAGGCAATATAATTAGACTATCAGGAGTTTAAAAAAACATAAATGTAAAGTATTGAACAATCACTAATATACATATATGCAGAAAACAGGATATTTTTCAATTGTTTATTTTGACATTTCATAAATCAAGAATATTATTTTCAAAAAATATATATTTGAACTATCTGATTTTTGAGATTGTTATTTTAAATACTAAAATCATATTTTTTATATTCTTAGAAATATTCCGGAAAAACATAGAATTATGATTTTCTATTTACATATACATGGGCTGTTGACTCAAGTGTAATAAATTTACTGTTTCAATTTCTTAACGAAAAAATATTTTAAAAATTGATATTTGAGATGAAATTGATCATAATCACAAAACTTTAGACTTGCAATGGGCTGCCTAATGGTACAATCTCTCAGCTAAATAAGCTTGAATTATAATTATTCACTAGAGAGAATGAAAATTATCTGTCATTGTGTAGATTAGCATAGTGATACTAATGGCAGTTTTAAGAGGTAAAGATTTTGCACAAACTTTTCAGATAATTGTGCAACCGGAGTATCTGAATGTCACATAATTTCTGGTCTAGTAAGAATATGATTATTACTATTAATTTAAGGCTAATAATAAATACCAATTGCGTCAAAACTATAAAACAATGAGAAATTATGTATAGTGACCTTTCTTCAGTATTTGAATGATGCAGGGCACTATATAGTTCATCTGTTTTCCATATACGCAATCTAGTGTTCAAATATAAGTAAAACTTATTACCTAGCTTAAAATTTCCAAGAAATTATAAAAAAATTTCAGATAACTGGCTTATAAATGGTCCAAGTAGACATTTAATTATGAATGATAAATATCTGTATAATGTCAGCTAGAGGCTAAACAAGAAAAAAAACTGTAAAATTATTACTATCCATCACTTCACTAAGATAGAGAGTAAGGTCGTTGCCTTCATTGTTTCCCTTTGGTGTTATATTAGTAGCTCCTTTCTTTGAAGTCACATATGTCCATTTTATATATTTATAGCATTACATATCAGAAATATTAAAAAATCAGGCCTAATCAACTTCTTTCATACGACTAGATTTTCATGTTGATATATACATATATCATAAAACCAAATCAGTTTTATATGAATATCATCTTCTTATAGAATATTATTTTCTCTAATCAATTGCTACCATCTAATATAAATTTGAATAATTAATAGATTTTAAATGGCAGTGTTTATTAAAATCATATCCAGTGTTATCTATATTTCCAAACTAAATTCTATACTAGATTGAAATTCAAGCTGCTCATTGATTTAGACCATAATCCTGGAAATATGAATAGTATAGCATTGGATATTTATTTATTAACAATACCATATAATATCTATTGATTAATCAATCTTGAAGTAAATAGTAGCAAAGGGAAAAAATGATTTATATCATCAGCAATGTAGCAAATAATTTTTAAAACAATTGAAAAATGCAGTCTAAATATTTTTCTTTTTTTATTCTAGTAAAAATGTTGCAGCATATGGATTTAAACTATCTTAATCATCAAATTACCAACTTTGATTTATATAAGGTACTTGTAATCTAATAGTCAATTATCTAGAAGTCCATGTGATGTTTGTGCTCCAGAAATAACAGATTGGGTTTAGATCTCAAACCTATCACTTTGCAGCAGGGCTAAATTGAGCATTGCTAGGACTTATAGTGAATTATTATTATTGAAAATAAAAATTTATAATATTTTTGGTATTGAAATGTAGGTGTCATTACTTGTAAATAATGTGATTAGATAGAGAAATAATGCCTTTTAAAATACCAACTGTTTTAAATATTATTTAAAATGTAAATTTATTCTTTCATCCGCTCACCTTCCTTTCGCAAGTTTTATCAGTTTTAGAATATTATAATTATGTTTGCAGTTTGAGAATCAAGTTGTGACAATAAATTTAAACTCTCTTAATTTGATTAAGTTAAGTTTATTAACAACAAACACCTCAAAGTCAAAAGTGATTAATTTTTATGGGTTTTTTTAGAGCACAAATGTAGATTTATTTAACAACTACATTATTGCTTATAATGTGTTACTAAGACTTTTTTTCTTTCATCCAAGATTTTAATTTATTAAAAATTGCAATGAGAGCTCTTTATAATTAATGAGCAGTTTAAAAGACTTTTTTATTATTTTTTAAAAATAAAAAGAATATAAAATTGAAAGCAATTCTTTAAAGGAAGTTTTAATCTACATATTTGAATAGATATCTTAATAAGGGTACTGCAAAGTTCAAATGTTATTTTATATTTTGATAAATAATAATGGTTTAATAGCAAAATGAAAGTTGAAAGCTTAAATCTAGTGAGAATAAAGAAATCTGTCAGAATACAGAAGGGTTAATTAGAGGGACTTTGAACCCATACTTTAAAGTTTCCTTCAGTGGACTATAAAAGAGAGCTTGAAAATCCGGAGTCAAACCCACTCTAATTACATCTAGCTTAAGTATATATATATACTATACTGTACTTGTATTTAAAATAAGAGACAGCAAAAATTACATTTTTAATATATATTAAATGTTAAGTCTCTTATTCAAACTAAAAGGGGAAAAAATGTATTTTGTCTAAGAAAAATGAAGATACTTAAAACAAATTAGGTAGATAATTCAGATATATATATATGTGTGTATGCTGGACAAAATTTAGACACCAGCAAGACGAGCCTCAGCTTGGCGGCACTATATGAAATGTGGCGCTAGAAGTTAGTGAAACAAGTAACAGAACTGAAAGATTCTATAACACAAAGAGATGCAAGTAAGTTTTTACTATACAGCTTAAATTCAGAAAGGAAAAAACCCTCCCCTATATCCTCATACATATATTCTAGTATTGAAGGAGCATGACATCTTAAGCACATTTATCTGGTTTGATTTTAATTTTCGTTGAACTTAAGAACTTGACAAATCTTTTAAAAGATTTGTCAAAAAGAAAAATTAAAGAAATATATTAAAATCTTATTAATACTTGAATAATAAATTTAAAAATTTATTAACATTTTATTTCTCTATCAAAAATATTTATTTTATATATTTTTATAAAAAAGTTTTAAAATTATTTTTATGATAATATTAAGATCTATTCTGATTCGCATTGGTTTCTCTCTCTTCTTTTATGAAATAGTTTTGGAGCATTAAAATCCAACCTTTATTTAAATTTTTATTTCAAGAGCATGCAACGGTCTAGTATAAATTATTTGTGACAGAGAATACTGACAAAACAATATATTTGGAGCAGCAAAAAAGAGCTTAAACAAATTGTTATTATCTAAAACTAGATCTGATCTATTATAATATTTAAAAGATTAACTGAGAAGTGCAGTATTGTTTTATTTATTCTAGTTGAAGTGGGATACTTGAGGCAAACTTTTATTTTAATCCTATATATTGATACATATCAAATGATAAATGAGATTTTGAGTATAAATAATCATTATAAGAAAATAACTTCATTTTGCATTACAGTATTTATTGTGTTACTGTGAATTTCTGACATAGAAAATGTTGATTTATAAATTATTTTTTTAATAATCCAAATTATTCGTCACAAGTTTACCAATTTATTTAGATATTTTGGAATCAAATTTTGTAAATTCAATCTAATGATATGTTGCTCTTAGAAAAGTATCTAAAAACTATTACCATTTTGTCTTTAAATTTTAAAAAATATGTATATGATAGTTAATAATAGTTCATAAAAAATACAAAAATAAAACAAGTGTAAAACAAAAAGGATAAATAATAAATGATAAGAAAGTTGATTATTCTCTGAGCATCAAAATAAAATTCTCCTCTTCTTAATTCTATAAATTTAATTTGTTGATGAGATTTTATTCTAATAAAATCAAAACATGTAATGCATATATAGTTGAAGAGTATGTGGATACATGAACTAAGTAAAAAATTATTATTCATAAAAAGTCTTCATTCTTCTTTTCATTTTTAAAATTGATATGATAACTAAGGTTCTGAGTGATCTATAATTCATTCTGAAGTCTTTTCTTCCAGACATCTTTAGAAACAATTGCCTGATAAAGTTGAATTCATTATTCAAACTATCACTTGAGGGATTTTCTATATTTTAGCTGGGTGAAATGAATAGCTAAAAAAAAAAATACATTTGTAAAATGAGATTAAAGTTCTCCTCAGAGATGATAATAAAGTTAAGTAGATTTTGAAAGTGAGAATGAACAAATGAATTTAAAAACTATTTTTTAATAAAATCATATTTTTGGAAATCTGTCAGTAGAGAAAATATGTTTACATTATAAATAAAACAACAAGTAGTATATAATATTTTAATAACAAAAGACTTATATAAATAAAATATGAAACAAAAGTTGATATTATAATATACTGAATATATCAAAAATAAAGATTATTGTATAACAACGATTAAAGTATTTACTTCCAATTCTTTGGTCTAAGATTTGAATCCAGTCAGAATAGAATGTGGAAATTTTAAGTTTTATTTACATAAGTGGGCTATTGCTGATCTTTTTAAACATTGAATTATTTGAAGTACTCTTTACTAGATGGTAAAAAAAAAAAAGAAAACTTATAACCATATATTTCAGTAAATAATATTTTTCTTCAATGTTTCCTTTTGGAGCACCATTAGAGAAACCTTTGTTTTGAATTAAATATTTAAATTCTGTTTATATGTAAGGTAATCAAAATACATTGAATAAATGTGTATATTTTAAAAAATATTAACACATTATAAATTTGAGGGTATTAGTTTACTAACCTTGCTATACATATATTCCACTATTCTGTTATGATTTAGGCACATTTCTGCAGTTATTAGCTTTAAACATGGTTATTTAAACATCATATTAAATGTTATTAAATAATCAAAATAGATTCAGCAAGTCTGGTCTAAAACCATTGTACAAGAATGTGAGAATAATTTGTATTTTCTTTACAAATATAATTATCTTATATATATTGTAATAAGTTTGCTACATAGCTGTATTAAAAATAATTAGATAGTTGGCAGTATGTTTTTCATGTTTAGTTTAGAGTAATTTAGTTAAAATGGAAAATAATATTTAATTTTCCGATGCATACTTTTTTATAATAAAAATG
Organism: Epiperipatus broadwayi; assembly: GCA_028023455.1. Classification (NCBI taxonomy): domain Eukaryota; kingdom Metazoa; phylum Onychophora; class Udeonychophora; order Euonychophora; family Peripatidae; genus Epiperipatus; species Epiperipatus broadwayi. Next base: position 267,821 of record JAQFVV010000098.1, on the reverse strand, counting down.
GGTCTTCACTTAACTAAACCTTTTAAGTCTCAATGAGATAGTATCAGAATTCTCAAACATTAAATTTGTTAAATAATAATATGATTTCAATATGTGACCATTTTAATTAGTTATAAATGATTGTAAAGAGAAGAGAAATTTATAAAATAATGTAAACAAGTTATTATTTTTCTTTCTCTTTCCTCAATAATTATAATTAATTATTAGTTTTAATTTAAACTATAAAAATGTACTAAAAGAAGATAATTTTTTTTTGTATATTATTTAATAGATATTAATTTCAATTTTAAAAGAGAGATAAATTTTATTTTAATAGTATTTTTAAAAAGAAAAAAAAATTTAAGGCTTTTGATAAATTTTATTTTTAATTATAGTTGTTTTATCTTTTCTCTTTATCTCTCTTCACTACAGAAAATGAAATCAGTGTAATTAGTTGTTTTTTTAAGTGTCATAGCATCATCTGGGATGTGAACCCGCAACCCGGCCAACTGCCTGCAAGTGCAAGGCAGTCGCGCTGACCTCTCGACCACCAATGCAAGACCAGTGTAATTAGTTGATTATCTTATTTTCCTTTTTTGCAAGAAAATGTTTTTAATTAAAAAGGAATGCTAAGAATTTTATGATGTTAATTCAAGTTCCTGACTTATTTTTCAATGTCAATGATTAAGGGTGGAAGTGGTGGAACAATTGTATTGAAAAAAAATTATCTAATAGGTTGTTATAAAAATTATCAGATGGTGATTGGTGTGTAGGCATGATTGTTCTAGAAAAAAATAATGGAGTGTGAATAAATTAGAAGACCAAAGTGTCTCTTTATCTAGTTGCTGAAGAGAAGTCTTAATCCAGCTTCTGCTAAAGACATAAGAAATTATTCCTAACTTACCACCTGATAAAGAAAAAAGAAACAGGCCTTCACCAAGCTGTTGCCAGAAAAAATCTTAATCATAATATTGAATAGAAAAGCAGATGCTTTAATCAAGCTTTTAGCATTCTATGAGTTTAGTCATAAAAATGGTTTGTACAAAGAAAACCATGTGCTAAATTCATCTAAAAGCTGGACATCATCTTCATCCATGTAACCTGCCTTCACTAAAATAAAAATGTAAAGAAATTAATGATCTGCAATCTTATCTATAATCAAGAGCATGAATCTATGTTTGTGTTAGTCTTACCTGGGAAATTTATTAAGAGAAAATGAATAAAATCTGGCCATTGTTAACCTGAAAATGAAATTCTGCACACCAGAAAAAGGATATAATAATTATGTTTATGTGTAGAAGCCTTCAAAAAGAAAACTCAACTGGAAATTATAATTTGGGAAGAAGGACTTCACAGAGAAAAAATAATACTTAAAGATACTTTTGTGTTGCACACTGTATTTTTATTAAGATAAAAAAAAATTTATATAAAAGTAACATTTTTTGTAAGAATTGAGGATTCTAAATATTTTCATTAAGTTAATGTTTTCAAATTGTGAAATATATTTTTTAATCCATTCAATTTTCTTTTAAAAATTATGAAAAGGTTTTTTTAGAAAATTTAATTTTTGTTAAACATACCTTTTTTATGAAGTACTAATTTTTAGTCCTAAAAACTTGACAAAATGTTAATTAAGCTAAATCAAAAATTGTTATCTTTGATTTTGAAAATGTTGTTTTTCCAACTATTAGTTATTATAAAGAAATAACTTCCTTATTTAAAATTTAATTTATAAATAAAAATCAATTGATTGATTATAATTTTTATGAAAATATATTTTTTGATAAAGTGAATCTTTCAAATTTCATACTATCATGTCATTTTTTGTTAGTATTAATTTCTTTATTCTATCAAATTCCTGTTCCATAAATTGCAGTGAGTGTGACTTTATTTCATGATAGTTTAATGTTCTAGGATTATATTAAATGATCCCAATAAAACCTATATACTTATAATAGAATAAACCTAGGAATTACTTGAAGTGATTCCTGCTTTCTGAGCTAGATTAATGCATAACAGTAATATGGAATAAAGGTTTATGTTTAGCATTATGGATATTCAGATGCTTCTATCTTTTTAAATCAATGCACTATATTTCATTTTATTTATTATTTCTTTAATAATTTAGTTTATTTTAAGCCAGTATATTAATGGTACAAAGTGACCAGAGCATTGATGATGGTCAGGGTGTTTTTGGTATCCCAGCATTATTTTTTAATTGTTATATTTTTATGTATTACTACTTAAGATTGTGCATCCAAATTATGGTTTAAATTGTCTGCCCCAAGCTTGAAAAGGCTAAATAATTACCTTTATCTATAGTAGACCCATATCACATCCAGTCACAAGATGGACAATTGATTTATATTTATTGTTGATCATTCGTGATGAAGAAAGATTGTTCCTTTTTTTAATAATGGTGACATATAATTACTTAATATAGTGATCTCTCATGCTCATTCCTTTGATATTTAATTTTATATTTTCTTTATTTGGAGATGTTGATGATTTTCCATCATTCCAAGTTTACTCCTGTTTCTCCATATGGACAATATATTTAAAAGAACTAATTTTGGTTCAGTAATAAGGGTATATATATATATATCATTTAAAACCAATCAACACTTAGACAATCTCAATATCAATAACAATCAACAATTTCAAACTGTTGTCAAGGCAACCTCCTTTTAACAATAAAGATCATATATATATATATATATTGCTTTAAATATAATTTCACATGTAATAAAACAAAGTTAGACCGATGGACTCAGGTATCTACAGTTCGTTTTACTTTTAATTGATTCTTTAAAACACTGTGCTATCATGAAACAAAAACGGAATATCTAATGAATAAATTTAAGATTCAATATACTTTAAATGTATAGAATATAAGTAGTAAATAGACAGAAAATAGAACAGAAAATAAAAGATAAAAATGAAATATTTTATGCCTTACAAAAAATGTTATTTTTTTAGAAATTAATCTAGAAATAAACTTTGTGTTCTTTATTTATGACATTTTTTGTTATAAAGAAATCTATAAATAAAAGTTGTTTTGTTATTTATATTGTTATAATACTTTTTTAAAAGCAATGTAAAAATAACCCTTGTGTTCTTCATGTAGACCAAAGTTGTCAATTTCCTGAGTTCTATAGCATTGTTGCAAATGATTAAGTATTTTTTTTAAAAAAAATTAAATATTGCTATGGAAAACACTTAATTGTTAATTAAAGATAGTGATACAAATTAATGATAATTATTATAAATAATTGAATTATTTACTTCATTAAATTGTAAAATACTATACATGTGCTGAACGCATCAGCTAAAATAATATTTTATATTTGTTTTCGACTGTATATACAAGCTTCATTATCTGTGCGTACAGCATATATATATATGATTATTATAGTAAATTCCCATATAAAGGCTTTATTTATGTAAGGATCTTGATATATGTATAAAGATAGAGATGTATTTTAATAGATAGACAAAAAAATTCATTTGGATTTTACAATTATATAAAAGTTTGATAAAAGTATGACCATTTTTATAGTGGCAAAAAATTATCTATTGGTATGTACTATATTAAGATTATGCTAAAAAAAAAAGAACCAACTTGTAGTTATTATCATTATTGCAAAAGAATAAAAATGCAATTGATGATGTAATAGGCATCATCATATTGACATTATATCATTAATAACAATGATTTCACCATAGTTTACCTTTGTCATCAGTGCAGAACTCACCTATGTGCATAAAATCCAGCAAATAAACAGCATATATATAAAATAATTAACTATTGTACTGGAAAAATAAATTCAAGTTGTAAAATCAAACAAGTTACACTTTAAAATTGAACTGTAATTTCTGGTGTGGAGATTCATATGTTTTAGTCTCTAACTTGTGTTTTAAAACATATATATAGTGAAAGATGGTAGTCTAGAATTCAGTACTCAGTAAAAAGTTATGATATGATAAATATATATAAATAATAATAAATCATATAATATTGAAATATTTGCAAACGAGTTGATTGAAGTTGAATACAATAATAAATTTATTATACTTTATGCACTTTAAAAAAAGTTATACTAATATAAAGAAGCAGAAAGTTAATGATGAAAAATGGATATTAATTCTATATGGTTCAAATGTCCAATCTAAATTTATTAAAAAAATAGAGAGATTTATATAATGTGTTCCAGCTAGTGTTAATAGATTGATATATAATTAAAAACATATACCTATGAAACTATAAAGTAATATTGAGCATTAAATTATAAGTAAGTGCAAGGCTTTATACATAGATCAATCAAGGTGTAAAGAAAATGTTAAAAAAGAAGTAATGATTTAATAATGGTATCTGCTTTCATTGATGATGAAAAAATGTGAGGTATTTTTTTTCCATTTTGATCTGGAAAATATTAAGATAATTCATAAGAGGAGAACCCGTAATAAAAAAAAATTAAAGAAACAACTTTGATAAATAGAAATATATCTTTAATTAGTAGACATATGCAAACATTAAAATTCATGAATCTTGGGATATAACTTGATAACATTTTTTTCTGCTAACTTTGAATTAAAATGGTATTCAATTGAAGAAGGTAAAGACATTAACTGAAAGTAGTTCTGTGGTTTATTATAGTTATTTATAAAATACATTATCATCATTATATTTTATTATTTTTGTTATAATTTGATTACAATAATTATTCTATAATAGACATTTTATTTTAATTAGATATATAATAAGTGGTTCCATTTCCATTATCATTTTTTATATAAAAAAACTATAATAATTCTAAAATGGACAAGTGATCCAAAATTCTTTAAATTAAATATATTTGTTAACTTTTAATATTTATTTGTATGTTCAATTATATAATACTGTTTGTGAATGTTAATTTAAAATTAGGATTATAAATATTAATTCTTATTAAGTGCAATGTCAGCCCATAATACTTAAATAAGGCTATAACCTTAGTACATGTGCCTTGATTGCTTAATTTATTACAAGAGAGACCTCTACAAATCTAAATGCAAGATTTGACTTTATAAAGATAAGAGCAACCCAACTCTTATCTTCAAACTATTTTTTTAAATATATAGGCAAATCTAAAGCATTTTGATTTGAGAGCCTGAAGCTAATAAATTTTTCACTGATTAAGTCCACTATTTCTGTTAAACATTAATGATCATGAAACCTTTCGATTTACAAGTTAATAGTCAGATCTTAAATTTAGAAATATTTTGAATCAATTTAAAGTTGTAAATATTAATTTTTATTAAGCACAATATCAGCATGTAATACTTAAATAAGGTTATAACCTTAGTAAATGTGCCTTGAGTGCTTAATTTATTACAAGAGAGACCTCTATTTGCCTATATAATTAGAAAAATAGGTTGAAGATAAGATTGGGTTGCTCTTATCTTTATAAAGTCAAATCTTGCATTTAGATTTGTAGAGGTTGTGTGCAGAAAGAGGAGAGAATATGGAAATTATGTTGAGGACATGTGTAAGGGTAGGTAAAGAGATGGGGATTAAATTTAATGAAGAAAAATAAAATATAATGATGGTTAATACTAGGGAAAGAGAAGATGTAGAATTTTTATTGGGAAATATAAAGTTACATGTGGTGGATAGATATAGGTATTTGGGAATCATCTTATGTAATCAGGAAAATTGCTTGGATGAATGGGAGAAAAAATTGGTAAATGAAGCAAAGAAAAGAAAGACTTTGGTAAAGAAACTAACAGTATTTTCATATAATAAATATGATGTAGCTAGAATAGTATGAAAGGGAGTTGCAGTAGTAGGGTTAACATATGGTAATGATGCATTATATGTTAGTAAAAGGGTTTTAGATTATTTAGAGAACGTACAAAGGGAAGTAGGAAGACATGCATTAGATGCAGAGATGTGGACAGCAAAGGAAGCAATTCAAGGAGAAATGGGATGGTCAAGTTTTTATATGAGAGATGCAAAAAGTAAAATGAAAATGTTTGGTAGGTTGCAAAAATAGTGTTCAATTGGGTTATGAGTAAAGGGCAGGTAACAAGATGGGTGAGAAAGTAAAGATTTGGATAAAGAATTTATATCAGTATACTTGTATAAAAGGTGGGGTGATTGTGTTAGGAGGATTGTTGAGTGTTATAGTAGTAAGGAATGGGTTAAAAGAATAGAAGCATTAATAAAAAATAGGGAGTTGGAGAGATGGAGAACTAGTATGAAGGGTAAGAAGAGTTTAAATTATATATAGAAGTAAACAGAATATTGGATGTGAGTTAATTTATGATAATAGTAAGGAAAGTAGTTTATTATTTAAGGCTCAAATGGGATCTTTAGCAACAAGAGAATATACATGTAAATGGAAAACCATGGATAATTTAGTGTGCAAATTGTGAAGGAAGGTATAAAAAATATTAGGCATCTGTTGATTGAATGTAAATGCTTGAAAGAAGAAAGGGTACAGATAATGAAGTTATGGGAGAATAGTCATGAACAAAGTGACTATACAGAAAGTGAGTTATTAGTTTTTATGTTGGATTTGCGAAGAGATAAGGGGGATTTAGATATAAAGGCCATAGAGTTGACAAAGATTATGTTGTAGAAATGGGATGGGGCAGAATATGGGAAGATGTAATAGTGGGGAATGGAGAATAAAATGGCTAACAGGTTTATCTGGGCATAATTGCTGAGATATTCTTGACTTTGTTTAAGGAGAAGCCAAATACATCACATCACATCACTCAAGTCGTATGTACCTTATTTAAGAATTAGGATTATAAAGAATTTTACATTCTCTGTGATATATTACTTAATTAATAAAAATGAATTTTTTTAAATTTATTGTTAATTTATAAATATGTTTTTATTCTTAAAAATATATTATTGTGGCAATGCATTATCCAAATTTAAAACTGATGTATACTAAGGGAGGAGCAACATATTTAAAAAGGTAAAATGTGAATTTAAAATAAGATTGATGAAAAACTCAATCTTAAGATAAGATAAAATTAATGAGTGGAAATATAACTGATTATATAAAATGTATAAATAGAGTTTAAATCCACATATTAAATACAGTAGTGAAAGATGTTGGCTTAATTAAATAAAATATTATTTTCGTAGTAATTTTATATTAATTTTATATTATATTTAATTGGGATGTGATTAATACCAAAACTACATATCCTACTTCAAAAAGACCTACAATAATTATTGTATTTAATATAAGCAATAGAAACACTGAGTAAGAAAAGCTTAAAAATAAAAGTTTTATTATAGTATTCTGAGCAACGAGAGGACTGTGTGTTAAAAATATAATGAAAATTTTAGTTAAATGGCCCACTTTTTAGAGAGGAGGAGACAGGATTCCTTTTTTTTTTTGAGTTAGCATTGTTAATAATATGCCAAGCCTTCTTTATCTTGTATTTGGAATCTCTCTTTTCTATACATACAATTCTAGCTGATGTAGGCTCATATGTGTAGCCAAGGTTGTTTTCATGCTCTAGAAGTATGGATTTGTGTTCTGGATTGTTTTTATCCCTTCTATAGAGATATTGGTATTGAGACAATCTTGTTGTGAGGCTGGCATGTGATTCACTGAAGCAAATTGCAGTGCATTTATTTTAGTTGCAAGAAATCTTGTAAACAGTATGGCGTTTGCTCAGTGGGGAGTTTATCTTAGAATTATTAATCAATCGGTTTACAGTGTGTGGGTTTTAAAGGATGACTCTATATGATTTATAGCACAATTTATTTATACTTCAGGAGATTTTAGAAATATGAGGAAGAGATAATTAGGGTTTGATGTCAGTTTGTCAATTGTTCAAGCATCAAGACACAAATCTATGAAAATAAATAATTGCAATTAAACAAGGGGTATAAATACCACTAAATGTTACCTATAAGATGACATCACATTACCTGCATAAAATAGTACAAAGGAAACTGACTAGTTCTCTTAAATAAACAAGAGTACTTAGATAAAATGAACACACAAATTAACAAATTAAATTTTAAATTAATACCATGATACATTTTAAAAAGAAATAAGGATAAATTTATATACGAAACTCTCTATGAATGTTTGTAAATGTGAAACTACACAAACTTAATCACCCTCTTAAACTAATGAGAAACTTTGGGGAAATCTACCACTACAGTGGTACCAAAGTGATAAACAAGTGGCTCACTGACCAATACAGATATGGCTCATTTACTATTAAATCATCGATTACATCAACAAAAACATAACTATCAACAACCAATTTAGGATAGCATCTCTAGATATCACCAAGCTTACAAATCAATAAACAGAAAACAATCAATTACCATTATCAAACATGCATTGACAACATCAAATTACTCACAGAAAATAATTAGCTTTATTATTGATTGTCTAAATTGGATTAATCAAGACATTACTGCCCTCTTCAATGGACAACTCTATACTATGGAAAATGACTGGCCACTCGAACTGCTAACAAACATAATAATATCCAGCATTGTTCTGAATAGTATTGAGATCAGTGCTCTCCCCAAATATTTGGTACACACACGATAATATATGTGATATGTCAATCATGTTTTCATCTGTGCTCCAGAGCTTCAAAACAACAATATTAATATGATCTCACAGACAAATCAACATTAACCTGGACTATACAATAAAGTTTCTCAACTTATATATCTAAAGAAATAGCACCCAATTAAATTATAAAATGATAATTAAACCTATCAAAATCAGAGGTATTATACATCCCAAATCTATAATTTTCAATTTATACAAATACACTGGTCTGAAAACATTTCTACATAGAAGTGTAAACTTGTGCAAGTTATAATTAGACCAACAGTCTAACATTTAAAAATACATTAATCAGTTATGTCTCACTGGGTACAACTACAGGATACTTATAAATATTTTCAATAAATTATACAAGAAGGTCAAAGCTATATCTGCACCATCTGACATCGAATCCTGAATATCACTCCCCTATAACTCTAAAGTCTCCTAAAGTATAAATAAAATCAGCTCTGAATCATACAAGATCAGCCTTTGAACCCTACCTAGTGTAAATTGGTTGATTAACAATTTTAAAGACAAACTTCCCACTGAAAAAACCTTCATAATGTTTACAAGATTTCTTGCAGCCAAATTAACTACAATGCTGCTCACTTCGGAGAATCCCATGGCAGCCTCACAACAACACTGTCCCAACACTAATATCTCTAAAAGAGCTAATACCAATCCAGACTACAAATCCATATATCTAAAACATGAAAGCAAACTCAGTCATACTTTTGAGCCTATAGCACCTAGCATTATATGTATAGAAAGGAATGATTCCAAATGCAAAATAAAAGATGTTTGTCATATCACCAACAATACTAACTCAATAAATTAAAAACAATCCTGTTTCCCCCACTCTAAAAATGGACCATTTAACTTATTTGTATACATTTACATAACATTTGCATTGTATATTTTACCAGCAATCCTCTCATCCACTAATAATTGCTATGAATGTGATATCAGGATCAAGATATCAAAAGCTGCTCAGTATACCAAAACTTTTATTCTTAAGCTTTTCTTACTCAGGCATTTCTAGCACTTATATCAATTACACTTGTATAGGAAAAGTAAACCAATATAACATAAAATTACATTACATTTTAAGTATTTTATTATTAAATATTAATTACATAAAATTTAAGTTTTAAATATAATTGCTTTATTGATTATTAAAGGTCATTTAAATGTATTTGTCTCATTCACATAATTTAAGATTATTTGATTAATCCCATCGTTTTATAATATATATAAACCAGATGTTCATAATGCTGTTAATAATATAAATTAATTAGCCCTTAACAGAATTTAAATAAATGAACCAATCAATAACAGTTTTGATAGCACACGAAAACAAGCCAATCAGTTTTTTCTGGTCTTATAATATCCTCCATAGCTATCAGCAAACTATTGGTACAACATCATCATATTATATAAAACTCTTTTTATATAAATATCAAACTCAAGACTAATTGCATTTTAAAAATATGAAATTATAAAACATTGGCCTTATTAATAATTAAGTATTTAAATGTTAAATATTTAAAAAGATGGTATAGTGATTATTTTATGCTTAAAAATCTAATTAAACTTGAATTTGGCACTTATATGGAAAGGACTTTCTACATTAAATTGGAATAAGACCAATTGCCTTGTTTCCAGGTGCTGTGAAATAATTATCCTGATGGAGCTGATTGGCTTATTATTTTAGCAAGATATGAAAATAAATATGTGTGCATGCCCATCAAATTGATTGGCTTTTTTTTTAAACCTTGTTAAGAAATAATTAATTTATATTACTATCAGTACACATAATTTATAATATAAGAACTATTAATTAATATCATTTAATATTTAAGGCAATAATTTGTAATTGTTTTTAATTCTGTTTTAAATTAATTTCCCATAATATTTAAATACTGGATATGTAAAAGCATCATGATTATTGTATTTTTTTGCAATATATATAAATTGTAACAATTATATTGGCAATGCCAAAGTTACATAGTGATTCATTTGGTAATGTGCGGATGTTCACATATGCACATATATACACATGTACATATATGTAGGATTGAAATAAAAAAGGGAGAATAAAATATATGAATTGATATATTCATTTAGTTACTTTTCCCTTTATTTCAAAACTAATAGTCTTTATAAATGCATTGTTTAGATGATGCCCAAAAATTAGTAAGTAAAGAGGAGGCTCTTTTATGTAAATGAAGTCAAAAAAATAAAAATTACAGTTTTTTTCTCTCTCGCTCTTCCTAGAAGTTGAGGAGGAAATAAAATGAATTATCTATCAAGCTAAAACTATACAATATTGAATTTCAGAAATCTTACATGGTTCACTTTTCAGCAAAAAAAACTTTTATTATTGATTACAATTTCGACTGTACCATGCAGTCATCATCAGATCTTATTCTATTCTTCCAACTTTCTCTATCCTCCTTCTTACTCTAGTCAAAACTATATGAGAAAACTATATGAGAAGTGTAAATTTATAACTACTTTAATGCATTAAAAATGATAATACCTTTTATATTTGCATTTTTATATAATATGGAGTGCTAGAAGAAATCAAATAGCTCATTAATTCTCACCTTAATGTGAGTCTCAGTATCTTCCCTGTCAACTAGCAAAAACTGTTGGAGATAAACAGAAATCTATAAAAGAACTACCAAGAAGATTTGTTTAAGAAGAAATAAAATACTAACACTATGTGTAATTGCACTTAATATTGTGTTTAATGATAGTTAAAGGAAGAAGTTGTTTTAGATAGATAGTAAGATAACCTAAAGAAAGAATTTGTAATGTTTTTATATTGTTTTCTTCTGAATAGTCAAATAAACAGAAAAAAAAAAGAAATATTAAACACTCAACAAACAAAAGGGTGGAAAAACTGAAATGTGAAATGGTTAAAAATAATTATCTTTTATTCAGGAATGAATTAGAAGAATAAAACATTTAGAATTAAATGGTTCACTGAATAAATTATATGGTGATTTATCCAGAATAAAATTAATGAAACTATTTTTAGAAAAGTTACATAGAAATTAATGATAATATTTTATATCTAAAAAATTATTGTGTACTGTTATAGAAAGAAAAAGACTTAAACTTGTATTATAATCTCTATCTTGAAAAGTATTCAAAACGGAAATCTCTAAAGAAAATGCTATTAATTAGTTTTAATATTTACTTAATTTTTTTTCATTAATAAATTAATTCATTATTTACTAAGTTGTCTGATGTTATTTTATGCCTAAAATATCTTGATATTTTATAAAATACATGAATTAGTTAAACTTAATTAATGTACTGCTATAATACATTTTATGATATATTTAACACTTGCTATTAAACATACATAATTAATGCCATACACAACTCATAGAAAGAAAAGCCTCCTATAGCCCTGAGAATGTGCTCTTTGATGTGTAATGTTCAGAATGTGGGGTAGTAGAAGCAATGTACAGAGTGAGTTTTAGTTAATTAACTATTCATTTCATTCTGTTTCTTCTCATTATGCTTTATCTGTTTCCCTGAACTTCATTTCCATTACATTATATATTCCCATAATAGTGTTCTGAAAAAATTGTCTGAAAGTGTGGAATAATAAAATATTGATGTTGCATTATGTAAGATGCAAACAGGGATGTATTTTTTTTAGATTTATACATCTGATTTCATTTTTCAATAAGGATAGTTTTAATGTTTGTTATTTTTATCTTGAATTTGGTATTTATATAGAATGGTATGTGCATGTTTTATTTAAATACTTTCTAACAATGATTTCACTACTGATCATTACTGTAAGTCATGATATAATTGTCATGCAAGATCTGATTGACTAGTTATTTTAGCATAAGTATGTTATTGATATTACATGCAGCATTGATTGGCTGTTTTATTAAAAAATAAATAATTAATTAAAAGATTTATGTGGACTTTCAGATGTAAATGCTAATAGTTTTATTAATGAGATTTTTCACATATTTTTTAATAGAATTCAACTATGAAACTGAAATCATGTTATGTAATCCTACAAGGTATTAGTTTGATCCCTATAAATCAAAAATATAACTCACATTTAGTTTATCTTTTGGCTTTAAATAAAAGCAATATATCACACATCAGTAGTTTATATGTATGAAAGCTTGAAAGGCCATAATTTCTTAAATATTTTGACAAGTAATGAAGCTTCTTCCATAAAAAATTATATATTATAAATAATATTTTTATGAGTTTATAGATATAAATATTGAGCTTTTTTAATGAGATTATCTTTGTATTTTAAAATAGAGTTTAGTTATAATGTTATCAAACAATGTTCCAATCATAAATTGGACCAGCAAACTGAACAATGTTATTTAATATTATTATTTATTTGTCTGACTCATATATATTGAAACAGATATGTTGTTTCATATTGTACCGGTCAAAACATGTCTATCCATCTAACATGAGCTGGAACACACAAAATGTACTTCAAACCCAGTCAAGCCCAAGATTTAGGTCAGGGACCAGCCTGGATTCGAACCCACCTTCTAAGCCCCAGATCAAACACCTAATGAACAACATAATAGTGATGGCACATGAGAATTAATTTTAATCCGGCCGACTAGGAGAGCGGAGAAGACAATGAGACATTTATTTACTATGACTAATTAAAATATACCTAAGCATGGTTGTAATATGTGGAAGTGGAGGAAAGAGGAAGGAATTCAAACTACTCAAATAAGTTAGACAAAATATATTTTAATATAATGAAAATTAGTTATATACATTTATAAATAAATTATGTTAGTGTGTGTGTGAATGAGCAAGCGATTACATAGTGTCATTCACGCTATTATTTCTCATATGCTCTCTATTAGCTAAATGATATATTATAAATAAACACACATCTTTGGTGGGTCTAATATTAAGATGCCAATTTATTATTACAAAGGATTACATAAAATTGCCATTAACGCTTTGGGTTATGGTTCTGAAACGTGGTGACTAACATATGATAGGGGAGCATTCTGAGATTCATTACAGATATAAGATAAATCATTTTCATGCCATCGAGGTCGTGAAAATAAATAGGATACATTTGAAAAACACATTTGAAAATGACATTTGATTAGATGACAAAATATCCAATGAAAAATTATTTAACAATAGTAAAACGAACGCTTTATTTTTCCCCAAGGCACATAGATACTCTTAAATAGATATATAAATTACGATGGTGGGACTGAATAAGATTGAAATAAACTTAAATAATAAAAGTAATTGGCGTTTATATATATATATATATATATATATATTATATATATATATATATATATATCTTAAACAAAGCTTAATTTTAATATTATAGCATTAAAACGGGGTCATGAAGCAAAAGAAGTAATAATACGAAGAAGTTTGCGGTGCTGACATAATAGCCTAAAAATAACTACGAGGAAAAAGGTTGTGCTTCTGGATGAAAAACGAAATCTCACACTCCCTTCTTGGGTGGTGCTTAGAGAAAAATGGATAGGCATGGCGTGGCCCAGACTTTTGCTGGTATAACCAATGCGCGAGGCCTTTTATATACGAAGTGAGTATATGGGCATAGCATGTGCCAAACTTATGGGTCACAGCTAGATGCATTTTATATGAAGAAAGTGGTTTCAGATAGCTCAACTATCTATGGAACAAGATATAAGAAATCTATGAGTTCGAACTTGTTGCAACTCCCAGATTAGAAGCACGTAAACACAAAGACCGGCTAAATGTCAGAAACGCAATAATGAATGGATGTCATTAAAAACATTGAATAAATTTACAGCTTCAAAATAAATGACCCTTATTTGAAATACTATAACACGCAATGCATTTATAATATATATATATATATATATAGGGAGAATATTTCACATACGTTAGGATTCTAATTAATAATAGAAACATTAAGATTTCCCCCTTCCCTGTCCTACCATTTAAAACAAATCAATCCCACCTTTGTTGGTTTTATAATAACGGAAAATAATAAAGCATATATTTTAAGAGTATGGAAACTAAAAGAAATAGCAGTTATACATAGAAAAACAATTAATAAGTCACTCTTTCAGAATTGAATAAATAATATTTTATATGATATCAAAGCATTAATTAGCCAAAGTTCTGGATTTTCACCGGGTTAAACAAATCAATTTTTATATTTAAAAAAAATGAACCTACAATGTTGATTCATAAAACAATCTGGCGAACGTATTAATTTATAATGCATTACATATATTTTAAGGGGACGTTAATAACCTTTGTATGAAGAAAAAAAAATGACAGAAAAGATTTTTATAAATTAAAAATCGCCAGTTTGCTTAGATTGGCAAATTAATAAATAAAATCAAAAAAACATATATATATAATCAAGTCATAAATATCTATAAATAAATGACCGCACCGAAATTAAGGAAAAGAAAGTTAAAAAGCATATGAGAATAGGATTAAATATAAAGAAATCATTTGAGAGCAAAATTAGATTCACAGACATATATATATATATATATATATATATAAAATAAAAAATACATGGGAAGAGATCTTGATAGATTATTCGAGATTATAATAATACCTATTGGAAATGTTTCACGGCTTGATAGAGGCAGTTACAGTCAGAGTATTAGCAGGTTTTCTGGACACAGATAGGCTCCGCTAGATTTGACAGCAGTGGATGGCCTTGATGAGCTGGTGAGACAAAGCTCCGAAAAGCACGGTCGATCTTTTAGCCCACCATTCTTTTAGGTACGATGTCTTGTATATAGATTAATCACTCTTCAGTAAAAACTCCCTCTCTTATCAAACTTTTCACTATTTATATGTTCTGATATTTATCTATCGGATTGAATCTACACTGGCCTCCACCAATTGTAATTTCTTTAAGCAGTTCTGTGAGGTTGGTGCCTGCTTGGAGGGAAAATCTATAACTCTGCCTGAACATGCCCCAAGGGTTGATTTGCTAATTAAAAAAAACAACAACAAGCATATTAAGTTTATCAGTCATTGTACTAACAAAATCTATTTAATTAAAGTTTAGATTAGAAAAATTTTAGGAATTTAGTACAATGACTTTCACATTTAGTATTTGACTAAAACTTAAATAGAAACTTTCAAAATACAATTGATCCCCTAATGTACATATAAATACCAACTTAATAAAATAAACATAATATAGCTCTACAAATATTATAAAATAAATAATTATTATAAAAGGTTAGTTTTAATCACAAAATAAGAATAAAATATACAAGATTATAATATTAAAATATACTTCCACCTATTATGAGATGGGTGTCAGTTAATAAGGTTGGGTTTAAACCCAGACTAGTGCTGATGACATTGGCACTAGGTGAAGCAGAAATATGTACTATATTTCCAGCTTCAATATATCCTGAAGTTATCCACCCCCTTCCCATTTTAAAATAATTTGATTTAAAATAAAAAAACTGAAGCAAATATAAAACAAAATATGTAAATTTGAGTTCTCTGAAAAAAAAAGAAGAGAAAAATCAATATTTAAAATGTACAATTAGAAATTAAATGACACATTTAATTAACGAATTTTTATCATTAAAAATCTGTGGTTTCAAATGTTATCAATATAATATTTTTGTCAAAGCTGAATGTTTACGAATTACAATATGAAATGCTGTAATTAGTTCATTAAATAAAAGATAGCAGCACTTTCTTACCCTAGGCAAAAGAAGTCAACATGGTTTTGAAAATCATGTTGGTCAGCATGGGTGAGATTAAAAAGATGATAAAAAATCACCAGAAGTTGGAGTATATAAAGTGAACAATCAATCAATTCCAGGAATTGCAGTTAATTGAATGTAACAGTTGCTTTGCAGGAAACAGCAGTTCAGTATTTAGTCAATTCATAATGAAGAGTTTAAATAAATTGACCAACTAAGTTTGGAGCCACCATGGCCAGTAATTAAAGAAGTGCAGAAGTTAGGAGAAACTCATAGTTACTGTAAAACTGCAATATGAAGAAGCAAATTATCAACATGGAAAATTCTAGAATGTCTGGCTAATAAGAATAGCTCACTCTCCCTTCCCACATCATGAAGAAGTCATGAAGATGAAAAACATGCCTAAGTGAACACCAAGAAAATATATACCATTCAGCTCTAAGACAAATCCCTTTTTAATGTGAAGTATTAATAATGGTGAATTGCTAACAGATAAATTTCAAGGTAAGAATACTCTAGATAGCATTTGAAATATTTAAAGGTATTTATGAAAATGCTGTAAGAAAAGCATTTTGGAAAGATAAAATGAAATGTAGTTATTTAAAATGATTAATTCAACAAAATTATAAAATGTTATGTATCAAAATAATTTCTTATAGAATAATAGCATATAAAAGCCATTTACCCATTGATGAAGAAGCTGCAAAAACCAAAACAATTGCTATTATTGTTATTAAAATTAAAAAAAAGAAAGGTAAATTGAAATACTTTGACCGAAATGGTGAAATGCAATAATGAATTTACTGATTTTTTTTTTAAAGTGATAAAACTTATAAGATTGATTTAACGTTAAGCTTTATAATAAAGAGTATAAGAAATATATGTCAAATTCTTAAAGTTCAACTTACTAAATGAAATGTAGAAATTATAATGTAAGAATTTAATTTAAAATAGATATACCCCAATTTGTGAAATGCATTATGTTTAACCAAGAAAGAGTTACTATTCTATATGCATAAATTGAATGTGTGTCTACATACAGGAATTAAGTAAGTGTCTTTATACATGAATTGAATATTCTTCTACATACAGCAATTAAATATGCATCTATGTACATGAATGAAATATGCATCTACATACAGGAATTAAATATACATCTATGTACATGAATTAAATATGTCTGTATACCTGAATTAAATACATGAATATATTCAAATATAATTATTGGCTAATGAATGATTAGATAAAAAGGATTAATGCAAATATAAATCAAACTCATCTAAGAGTGTATTGCAATAGGGAATTAACAGACATGTCTATGAATATGTACATACAAGGAGAATATAAACTCACAGAAGAAGTATTTGAACTTGAGAAATGATAATGAGGTATCCATGATGTACACACAGATATCTAAATAAATCACTACTATGTGAATGCTGGCAGAAAAGAATTATGGAATATAAATGATGGACACTGTATAATCATCAATGATGGAACCAAGCATCAGAGAAGTTACCGATGAAATGGACTTTCTGATCTATGGAACCTGAACTGTGATGAACTGTTAGAAGAAGTGTTATTTAAATACTGTTAAATTATGGTTATATAAAATAATATATCTGATCATTTTCATTTCATATCATCCATTTTCTAATGTATTTGTTCACAGGAATCTCATGTTTCTTGAGCTATGTTTGGCATAACCTGATCTGAATAAGTAAGATTGTAATATGCTGGAACTCTAGTGGTGCCATTTGGGAATCCAAACAGATAAATTTCTAGTTATTTTTAGACTCTTTAGTGCTACACTCTCTGATGAGCAGGAAATATTGTTGGGGGGGAGGGTAACACCATCACTGGGTAACACCAATCATTCTTTCTTTCCTACAATATGCTCATCATCAGAAAATAAATCAACTATCAGAGGGGTTGGAAACCCCAGTCTAGTTACTATATATATATATATATATATATATATATATATATTGTAAGGATTGGAAGACTCCATCTTTACAGTTAATTATGATACCAGTACACATGGGTCTCTTTTTACGCGGATTTATTTAACACGATTTTGAAGTTACGCGATTCATGTTTCTCCAAAAGTCGAACTTCGATAATGTGCTATTACTTTAAATAATAAATTTTGCACACTTACGTCATATTGAAAGTAATAGCACATTATTGGAATTTGACTTTCATCTTAGTAATTTCAATATTTTCAGTGCTTTATAATAGTAAGATTTTATGCAATAATGAAATTAAAATCATGATTTCCACATTTTATGTATACACACATTAAATTTTACAAGATTATAATGTAAATTTGTTCAAACATTGTGCGTGTTAATTTTGCATTTTAAATCACATTCTGTTTTTGCTTTTTAAAAAAGAACGTAATCAATTATTAATCATTTAGTGTCAGCAAGTTTATTTTTAAAAGGTGAGTAATAGCAGTGGGCATAATTAAAATTGAAAATTAAAAAATTAAAGACAAAAATAAGAATTTAATTTTTAGTTGTTAGATTAATTACTAATTACATTGTCACCAGAAAACCATTAACACAACATGAGAGCGACGTTGGCGCTAGTTGCATTTCCTCTTGTGAAGAATCTGATTTTTTAGCAGTTTGCAAATGAACCTGTTTATTGGAAAATAATGATAATAATTAAAACGTGTATAAAAAAATGTAAATTACTGTAAATTATGCATAAAAATATATTGTTTTGAATAAAATTAAATATTATAGTTAAAAAAAGTTTGTCTTGTATCAATTTTTTTCAAATTTGACATTTTTTATTAGTCATATTTTATTTCCTTATTTTTTTTGCGCGAATTTTAAAGTAATTTTACATTGGTGCTTTGCTTTTACGTGATTTTTGAAAAATCACAGTCTGTATCCCCCCTTTTTCAAGGTAAGTTACATCTATTTTTGTGTGATTTTGTTTGCGTGTGTTTTCTGAGGAACCTATCGAATGCATAAAATGAGACCCCTGTATATATACTAAAAAGATATATATATATATATACTAAAAGAAGGGAATAAAAGAAAACAGAAATTTTTATATGCATAAAATTTTCAATGATAATTGGTAGAAGATAATGGATATCTTTTATTAGTTATATGTATATATCTTCTTTTATACAATTAATTATTCAATACACATCATGATTTTTTTTTAATTTGTGATAGAATACATTGCAATTTTTTTTCCTTGTTTATTAGCTTCATTCAATTTTGTTGTATTTTTTGTTGTTATTAGTATTCTACCCATTTTGTGGTGTATATTTATTTATAATTGTAAATTTTGGCAATGATAATAATTTATACAAATTAAATAAGAAAACTACATGGAAAATCATTTTTAAAAAATTCTAATAATTAAAATGTTACAGATAATTCGATTTATTTGTTAAAAAAGAGTTTTATAATTTACAAACATGTATTTATTTATTTTTCTATGTCATGAATTATTTATATCTATTTTTGGCATCCATATTATTTAGTTAGTTAGGTTTTTTTTTAAATGATTGTAAAATATTAAAAAAAAAAAACTTTTAAAAAATCAACAGACTCATAAATTAACAGTAGTTTGAATAAATATTTCATGATGAGATGTCACGTTGAAAATGCCATGGCAATCAATGACACAATAAAGGAAAAGGAAATATGAGATCATGCTTTTAATTTCTTTTTACTGGCAATTATTTTGTATGGAAAAGAAGTACTAGCAAAAATTTATTCATGCTAGATTTTTTTTTTCTTCTACCTAAAAAATTAAAAGAGCTTTATCTTAATTAAGTATGTACCAATAAATGACTGGGTAGAGAAAATTTTTTATCCAGGGTTGATTCCTCTTTGCCTTATCCCTCCTTGCCTTCCACCTAAAAAGGGGGGAAAGTCATCAGCAAGCATGCATCTGAATGGAGAAGAGAAATTGTTTTAAACAACTAGCTATCTCCTGTCCTGAGGATGGAAATAAAATTGCAATGACAAAAGCATCCCAAATAATTCCATTACATCTATTAATTCATCTCAGCATGATGTGCTGCTGAAAGGATATTTTAAAAGGACAACCTTAACACTAATTCAAAAAATTATGCTTTCATCAGTAAAAGATTATCTGCCATGTCAATAGAATTCAAGCAATGCTAAACATAAATTTGTCAAATAACTGTCAATTAAAAAAAAAAACAAAAAAATATTTAAAAAGTGAATTAATATGATTAAAATTATAAAAAAAAAATTAAAACGTATACACATGTTTTTTTTTTTTTGTTTTTTTTTTTTCTTTAATATGTCATGACAGATCAAAGCTCCATATTAGGTATTATCTTTATTTTTTTATAATACACATAACTAATATATATATATATAAAATAAATAAAATATCCGTTAATTAAAAACAATATTGTAATTATAATTGAAATAATATTTTTAACGGTTTATAAACAATTACAAACAATCTTAAAATCCACAGAAGTACTTTCGGTTACTTTCTAACCTGCCTCAACTGCCATTAAATTCAAAAATCAAAAGCGGAAGCAAACGTCATCAATTCAAATTCCACGAATCTTGTATTTTAATGTTAGAAGTTTGTCGATTTATTAAATGTGTTTTATTCCTGTTTATAAAAATTGCCTCTTTAATTTTTCTTTGACTATGGTTTCTCTCTTCATGAAGAATTTTCACATTTTCAAATTTAAATTTAAATTTATATTTACATGTTTTTTCGTGATCAAAGAAAACTGAAGAAGATATTAAATCACCATTATTTTTATTTTTTACACGCTTATATAATAATTCATGTTCCTTCAATCTTTTCTTAATACTGCACCTAGATTCACCTATATATTATAGCATACAATCACAAAAAATTTGATATATGACATTACTTTTTTGCTTGATAGGTATGACATCCTTAGAATTATTGACTAATTTATTAATATTGTTTGGAACGTAGAATGAAACATTAAACACATTCTTATATAAATCCTTAAAAAAATTTTACTTGTGGATTTGAAATAAATGGAATAGATATCCATTTTTTATTATTAATCTTCATTTCTTTTAAATTATCATAATTTTTTTTTAAATTGACATAAAGTATTGTTTATTTGTTCCATTTTATAACTGACATCAATCAATTCCTTGGCAAATATCTCAATATTTTTTAGTTTATCACTTTGGTAATGACATAATTTTTCATTCTAAAACAAAAAAGATTTAAAATTTGCCATCTTATGCATCATTGGTACTTTTGATTTACAATTTATATATCCTCTATTTTGCAGTGGCTTAATTATTAGTTTATAATTTAATATACTGTTATCTCTTGTGATCATTAAATCTAAATAGTTAATCTTATTGTCCTGTTCTTTTTCAATAGTCCATTTCAAGTCATTCAACTTATTTAATTCCTCTATAAGCAAATTTATACTATTAGTATTTCCACAAACAAAAACATCATCCACATATCTTTTGTAAATTTTAATATCTCCAAAAATACACATATTTAAAATACTACTCTCATATATAGATAAAACGAAATTGCAAACTTGTGCAACTACAGGCAATCCCATAGGCCAACCTTTGGTCATTTTATAATATTGACCTTCAAAAGATGCAACAATGTTATCATTAAAAATTTTTTAAAGAATCAATGATAAATTTTATTGTATATTTACAAATTTTTTTACTTTTTAATGCATGTTCAATTATTTTTATGGAATTCATTCTATCAATAGATCCATACATTTCTGTAACATCCAATGAAGCAATAACATCATTTTCATCAATAATTAAATTTTTAATACTATTTACAAAGTCAAACGATGAAGCAATAGTATTATCCCCAAATCCTAAAAAGTCTTGTAAAAGTTTACCAATATATTTAGAAGTCTGATATATGAAGGAACCACCAAAATCTATCATAACTCGCAAAGGATTACCTTCTTTATGTAATTTTATATTTGCAAAAATATGAGGACATATAGCACAAGAAGGATATATCATATAGTATACATTATTATTTAAAACTTTATTTTTAGCACTTTTTAAAATATTGTTAATAAACTTTATTCTTTGACCATCCATATTATAATCTTCAATCAAAAAGAAACCAAATTTGTCCATTTGCATTTTAATTTTATTAATATACTGACATTTCATCAACAAGCACATACGCAAACCTTTATCCTCTTTCAAACAAATCATATTATCAATCCTCAATTTCTGTTTAAATTCTGAAATAGCTAATTGAAGAGAGAAACCATAGTAAGAGAAAAATTAAAGAGGCAATTTTTATAAACAGGAATAAAACGCATTTAATAAATCGACAAGCTTCCAACATTAAAATACGAGATTCGTGGAATTTGAATTGATGATGTTTGCTTCCGCTTTTGATTTTTAAATTTAATGGCAGTTGAGGCAGGTTAGAAAGTAACCGAAAGTACTTCTGCAGATTTTAAGATTGTTTGTAATTGTTTATAAACCGTTAAAAATATTATTTCAATTATAATTATATATATATAAAATTTTGTTAACATTTGTGCTGGTGAAGATCATTTCAAATACAAATATTTTGACATGATTATCATTATCAAAATTTACTTATTACTATTATTTTTATTTCTTTTGGAAAATAATTTGTAGCCATTCAATAATAATGAGATATGTTTATGGGACAGGTTTGCTATAATAATGTTATATATGTAAATATTTATACGTGTAAACATAGGAATTCCTTTTTATTATTTATAAGACTTTGTTAGGAAAGATACTTGTTAAAGTTACTATAATTTAGTGATAAAACCTCTTGGTAAATTATTAAGAATTACACATGTTACAGACAAATGTAACAATTCTTTTGCCATAATTGAGGACCACTTGTAATATAAAAGGGATTAATTTAAGAAGTCTCCATTTGGACACCACAAAAGAAGTATAGTTTAGAAAGCATATATTTTTATTTAGTATAGATTAAAAAGAATTTTACTGTTTTTATCTGGATTGCAGAGTTAGCATAATCCTACTTTAAAGATCAAATCTCTGATCTTGAATCATTTGATATTAGCAAATGGTACTATTATTATTACTATTATTGTTATATCTTATTTATCCTTAGTAGTGAATGGTCTTCATGCAGATGCAATTATAACTTAATAAATATATTACAAACAAATGTCACAAATATGAATGTCGCTGAAATCATGTGAAAAATATATTAAATTAAAAATTGATATTATGCTTTGTTATTTTGTTATTATTGCTACTCTAGAAATAAAAGAGAATATATATATATATATCATAAATAAAGGTTCTATTTAAAGTCACTGTGAATTTTTTTAAATCTCATCATTATCAGTACACGTGGGTCATGATGCAATACTTGATTATGATAACTTAATTATTTTTTTCCTGAGAATATTTAAATGCTAATGATCACTGGAACAAATGTCAATAAGCAACTATATTATATAACATTAATAATTTAAGAATATTATTATCTGTATTTAGTGATTTGTAAGTATAAATTGGATTCAATAAAATATTTCCTTTGTTTCTACTTTATATTTTGGCAAGTAATTAAGTCTCATTAGTTAATTTTAATGCTAAACCCTGACAGCTGGAAGTAAAGTAGTGAGTGGGAGATAATAAAATTGGATACATTCTTTTGTTTATGTTATGAGTTTGATTTATTTAGTTATAAGGTATCATCTCAAAAGTTATCCCATTACCAGCAGAGTATTGTTTACTATTTAATTGAAAGGCCACTTTTTATGTGATATGACCTAGGTGTAGAACTTAGTGGGCATTTGAATGAGAGAATTCTTATAGACAAATTATCATTTAAAGAACCAACTTATTCATTCATTCTTATACCCGGGTACATACTATTACAATTTGAAGTGTTGGTTTTCAACTCTCATACTGCTATCAAACCAGAACTTTTTGCCTTTTCATACCATTACAATTGGGATGCTAGAGTTTGAAGAGCATATTGAATAAGGTAAATTTGCACACTCTGTTCCATTACAGTATCACTGTAAATTAGCTATTATATATTTAAAACTATAAAAATAGTATATGCTTTAATTTGTATAGTTAAGCAAGTATATTTATCATTGTCATTGGTTATATAACATAGAATATAATCAATATCATGTTTATACTAATGTTTATTAAAAAATATATAATTTTATAAAGCATTTTTGAATGGCTTTTCAAGCAGATTTCATTATCAACACTTGTTATAAAATACATAGTGTATATTTTGTAGTAATTTTTGTTAAGGAATAAAGGTGTCATATTGTATATGCAGATAAAACTGCCCACACACATAAACAACTAATTTTATACAGAACTAAAGAATAGAATTGTAAATTTAACATTATCATATTAAAATATTTTGAGATAAAGCAATTCTATTTAGTTTACATTTTTATTTATATAATAGTTTTTACATTTTTATATTTTGTGTGCATGTGTGGGGGCTTACATGTTTAGATTCTTATTTAGCAAAGATTGATTTAGTTGCTAGAATAGCTGAAAGGAGCTTGAAAGTCTATGTTCAAGTGTATTATGGTTACATCTAAAACTCCAAGTATATAAGTTATACTTGTGTTCAATCAAATATTAAACAAATTATTTATTAACAGGCCAATTTAAAATATGAATAAATGTCTGAGAACTTTATAGTTTTATGATTTATTTTAAATATATGCTTGTAGAATTCTTTCAAAACCTGGAAACAAAAGCGAAGCGATTGGAAAAAAACTGAAGTTATTATTTTCTTTTCTTCATTTTTAAATGTCATTCATAAAGCTTTTACAGTGCTGAGTGAAAATCTTAATGTTTATCATTTTGTCTGGCAATAACCATGATGACCTCTTTCAATATTTCATGGACAAACCAAGAAATTCCAATGCATGATAGAGAATAATCTGTAATCCAGACATCATGTAATAACTAATATAAAAGCTAAAGTTTGGAAAATCCAGACAGTTTTCAAAATTTATTTTTTGCAGTCAGAATCTAAATAGGTTCAAATTGTCAAGTAGCCATTTTGGTTCCATCTACATGATGATTGGCTAGACTTAATAGCTAGGTATTTGTCTTTGCTAGGAGAAATGACTTTTCATTGTCCTGGGGAAAAGATAAACAACAATGGATAAAACAGAAACTATCATTAATTCATTCATTAATTCTTTATTTCAAGAAATCTCATTTATTACAATCAACTGTTAGTGGGGAAAAATGAATAAATTGACTTATGGAATGCTGTCTCATAACTTAGCAAAAATCACTGGTCTTTTTTAAATAGGAAATAATATTAAGTAACTGATAATTGGAAAATAATATTTACTATCTTCAAATAAGTTGCTAATGTTTATTTTTAAAATATTGTAAAATAATTCTTTCCTTTTTATTTCAAGAAAATGTGAATATTAAGCTTCAATAGTTGAAATCTATCTGGTCTTTAACTATGTAAGAAAAAACTTCAATAATTTTTCAACCGGTTTTCTCTATATTATTGTCACTGAGATCGCAATCGGTCTTTCTTATAGTTTTAATATATACTGTATCGTAATATGACGATAATGGACACTGCGGTAGTGAAGAATGAGGAGGAATAAAAAAAAACAACTTTATTTTATTTATGCTTAATGAGGTTAATCGAGTTTTTATCTATGAATGAGACAATAAACAGGTTTACTAAACTCAAAATTTAATTTAAATAAATAATAGTTATTAATAAAATAACCAAAACATAGTAATGGACAAACATTGAGACAATTTTAAAATATCAAGACTTTTTTTTAGGATTTTCTACTTTAAAATTAAAATTATAAACTTGTCCCATGAATATTGTACACATTAATCTAAATTAATTAAATATAATTCACGATTAATATTACGTACTGAAATATTATTGCTAATTAATTTAATAATATATTAGTAATAACTATTAGTAACTTAAATTAAAAAGATGCTACTTTTTATTCAATCATATAAACATATATACTATTTCAAGATAGATAGATAGATAGATAGATAGATAGATAGATAGATAGATAGATAGATAGATAGATAGATAGATAGATAGATAGATAGATAGATAGATAGATAGATAGATAGATGGATGGATGGATGGATGGATGGATGGATAGATAGATAGATAGATAGATAGATAGATAGATAGATAGATAGATAGATAGATAGATAGATAGATAGATAGATAGATAGATAGATGGATGGATAGATAGATGGATGGATGGATGGATAGATAGATAGATAGATAGATAGACACTTCAAATATATTTTTTGCATATTTCAGGAAAAAGAGACGAGTCCTTGGAATTTTATAAAAAAGCACTTAGATTACAAAACAATCATACTGTAGTGCTCACTAATGCCGCTCGTCTATTGCGCTTGATGCAACGCAATGATGAAGCTGAGGAAATGTTTATCAGGTAATAATTATTTTTATTGTTATATGAGTGAATACGAATATACAACAATACTTAAATTTGCAATACCTTAAATTATTTGTCACATAAAATTAAACATTTATTGAATTGTTATCACCATTTTGATTTTTTGATTTTATTCCTTTCCTTGCATTTTAGAATCTTTTTCTAAAGTAAACAGTTTTTAGGCAATTACTAAATTGCTTTGATTTTTCTTAACAACTTATCTCTAAAGGAGATATATTTAAAACAATGTTTAAATTGTTTTATTAAAATGTCTGCAGGATATTAGTAGAAATATATCTAACAAGAGAGACTATTTAATAATCTTAAATTATTATGCAAACAATGCTATTTCTCTTTTATCTTTTAGTAACTATTAAATTTGTATGTGTACATTTCAAGTTATGAAGTGATATTTATATCAGGTAGATATAGATCGAATGTAAAATATTTTTTTATAATATATGATAGAATTTGCAAGAATTCGCAGAATTGCCTCTGACGAGATCAAGTAATCATGGTTATTCATTACATAGACTTATTTTGCTTTCATGCAAAGTACTTAACATAAATATATAGGCTTAAACCACTAAAACATTACATGATCATCATTTTTTATGCTTGCACAAGCTAGTAAACCAGTAGCACTGGGTAACACTGCTGTAAGGAGGCAGTTGCTTTTATATATAGAATTATTAGTAATAGTATTTATTATATAATTTTAAAACTCTATTTTAAAACATATTAGGATATAAAACAATATTGACGATTTGAAATAAATTGATCCATTTGTCAGTAAATAATCATTTTAACAGAAATAATTGTTTTTTTATTCAAACGCATCTTAATGAGATAAAAAGTTTATTAAAGTTTCGAATGTAGTTGAAAACTTGAGATGGAGAATGAATTACATTAAAAATGTAAAGAACAAAGGCAAATTATTACAAGTGACTATCATCAATTATCGTAATATTCCGCTGCTTAGTTCCTCTTCTTGTCTTCAGTTAGAAAATTTAACATTTATGATTAAATCCTATACTTGATTTTTGATGACTTGAAGCTTTCTGAGTTTTTAATGATCCTTATATGCATTTCACTACAGTACTTAATTTTTATTTAACACTTTGTTATAGTAACTTTACATTCAGCAATTACCAGTCTTCATACTAATTTTATTTAATACCAGTTTCAAATATATTTATTAAAAAATGTCATTGTTTTGATTTTAACCATCCAAAAGTTTTTCATCATGGAATTACTCCTTCTGTTTCCAATAGTCACACACCCCCTCTCAATCACCACTATCTGCAAATTTACTGCTCACATATTGAATTCAAAAAAATAAAATTTGTAAAATTTAATTGATACATTGTACAGGCTTAAACCTGCATTTGTATTTGTAATATATGTGGGATTCAAACTCAGACTTTCACATGACCTACTACTCTCAGTGCCATCTCATATATTGGTGATTATTTATCTTTTCAACTTGTGTGTGATCAGGTGGGTCAGCAATATGAGATGGCACTGAGAGTAGTGGGTCGTGTGAAAGTCTGAGTTTGAAAATTTAATTCAATAAATTTTATGCAAGTATCTGCCTGTAGGAATGCTAAATCATCTTTTAATATGCCTTTTTATTATTACTTTGCTCACTAGACTTAGTATATGGTTGAACATCTTTCACAACTTATGTTATGATGTTTTTTTTTCATAACTATATTTTTCATTTTTTGCTAATATTTTAATGTCTATATTTAGATAATTAATTTGCATCATAGATGTGAGTGTGAATGTAAATACCAAATCTAAAATTATATAAAGTTTACTATTGTTCCAGGAAAGGTTTTGAATCAAATGTAATGAATATAGGTGGACTATTGTATTTTTAAGTAGTTATTAATTCAATTTTTTAAATAAGCATTTATTTTTATAGCGCTGTGCTTTATAAATTGTAATACAATAAAGATCAGCCTTTTCAAGCTATTGTGCATGCACTTTTTACGAGTCTTAATAATAAATGAATACTTTCTCTGCCAATACAAGATATAGTATTTAAGAAAGAATAAAATGAATCCACTTATTCTTTCCAGCCCAAATACTTATATATGGGTAAATCTTAAGTACTGGAAGTGAAAGTATGAGGATAGACCACATATATCTTGTATTGGTAGTGAAAGTATTCATTTATTATTAAGACTCATAAAAAGCGCATGCACAGTAGCTTGAAAAGGCTGATCTTTAATTTTTTAAAATAAATAAATATAATGAAATTGTAGACATTTTTCCCACTTGCATCTAATTTTACAATGCTGAACTAATAAATAAATAAACAAACTTTTGTAAGCACAAAAATTATTGGCATACGGAATTCAGAATAAGTATTACATTAAAATATATAATAAATATGTGTTTTATGATTTCAAAGAACTCTTTTGACAAAGATTGGTGAATTCAAATACTGATTATCAATAAATAATCATAATACCCTTAAAAGAAATTTTATATTAGCAACTTTTGTTGTTCATTTAAAGCCATGATTATGGTATTATAAGTACCATATCAGTAATATATAAAACCAATATTAAAGAAGTTCCAAGAAATTACAGACTGCAAGCATTTATAACTAAGTATTTTTGTTCACATGTAATAGAATTCTGTTCATTAGATAACTTTACTACCTTAAGACAAA
This sequence comes from Epiperipatus broadwayi, assembly GCA_028023455.1. Classification (NCBI taxonomy): domain Eukaryota; kingdom Metazoa; phylum Onychophora; class Udeonychophora; order Euonychophora; family Peripatidae; genus Epiperipatus; species Epiperipatus broadwayi. The sequence goes on along the minus strand of JAQFVV010000098.1, from coordinate 238,349 downwards.
AAACCATAAGACAAAAAACCACTTGCAATCTGGGTTTATGATCAGATCTGATAAACTTAAACATTTACTATATTTTAATCAAATTTAAGCATTTGCTTTCAGGTAGAAATGCTAAAGATAATCTAGGTAATCATTCAGTATTAATCAATAAATGTGTATCTATCTATTTTTGGTTACAAAGTACTATAAGGATAAAAATAACTCAACTCAACTCTTCTCCACTTGATAACTGACAAGTGTAGTGATGAATATCTACCTTATTTATTATTTCTTTGTGAGAAGATGTTAAATAGGGGGTTTCACTTTCTAACAGAATACATTAAAGAGTGATAAGCCTTCCAGATTTGGTTTTTAGTGGTAAATCTTATTTCATAGTGTATTATTATTTTTAACTCATCAGCAACTGATAGTCTTACATTGATGTAAGAATTATATTATTTTATAGCATGAAATTTTGTTCTGTATGGTGCATTTATTAAGTGAATTAGATAGATAGATAGATAGATAGATAGATAGATAGATAGATAGATAGATAGATAGATAGATAGATAGATAGATAGATAGATAGATAGATAGATAGATAGATAGATAGATAGATAGATAGATAGATAGATAGATAGATAGATAGATAGATAGATAGATAGATAGATAGATAGATAGATAGATAGATAGATAGATAGATAGATAGATAGATAGATAGATAGATAGATAGATAGATAGATAGATAGATAGATAGATAGATAGATAGATAGATAGATAGATAGATAGATAGATAGATAGATAGATAGATAGATAGATAGATAGATAGATAGATAGATAGATAGATAGATAGATAGATAGATAGATAGATAGATAGATAGATAGATAGATAGATAGATAGATAGATAGATAGATAGATAGATAGATAGATAGATAGATAGATAGATAGATAGATAGATAGATAGATAGATAGATAGATAGATAGATAGATAGATAGATAGATAGATAGATAGATAGATAGATAGATAGATAGATAGATAGATAGATAGATAGATAGATAGATAGATAGATAGATAGATAGATAGATAGATAGATAGATAGATAGATAGATAGATAGATAGATAGATAGATAGATAGATAGATAGATAGATAGATAGATAGATAGATAGATAGATAGATAGATAGATAGATAGATAGATAGATAGATAGATAGATAGATAGATAGATAGATAGATAGATAGATAGATAGATAGATAGATAGATAGATAGATAGATAGATAGATAGATAGATAGATAGATAGATAGATAGATAGATAGATAGATAGATAGATAGATAGATAGATAGATAGATAGATAGATAGATAGATAGATAGATAGATAGATAGATAGATAGATAGATAGATAGATAGATAGATAGATAGATAGATAGATAGATAGATAGATAGATAGATAGATAGATAGATAGATAGATAGATAGATAGATAGATAGATAGATAGATAGAGGGGTAAATCGCCCTCCCCCCAAGTTATGACTTAAAAGCATTATAAGTGTTGAACAAAGTATCAAAAATAGAATGAATCTACCTTCTTGGTAGCTCTGATGTTTATAAGCATATCTTTGTCAACATTGTTGATAATTTAGAATGAAATTAATTTATCAATCAGATGAAATATGCCACTTAAGAGTTACTAAACTCATAATTATTTATACAAAACTGGAGACAGCATCTCACTTTTAAAACGTTGATTGTAATAATTACATAAGATTTAATATGTAAACTTTAAATTAAACATAGTTCAAATGTGTTTGTAAACAAAAGGAAGAATATTTCATCTGGTTGATAAATTAATTTCATTGTACAATACCAAAAATGTTGACAAAGGTATACTTATAAACATCAGAGCTACCAAAAATAAGTAGATTCATTTCTATTCTTGATTCTTTGTTCAATCCTTAGTGTTCTCTTAAGTCATAGCCTGGGTTACTCCCTTTGTTCACAATACATTGAGCTATGTTTAATTTAAAGTTTGTATATATATATATATATGTGACTAATTTAAAGTTTGTATATATATATATATATGTGACTCATTTCACCCACATACATATTATTTAATTAAAAAAAAAATTTTCTTTTATATATATAGATTTATGTGTGTATTTATTATTATATAGTATATATAAATACTTAATAAATAAGCAGTTGTAGAGAGAGACAGTAATAATATTTAATATTGATTTATTATATTTTTTATTGAATAATGTGTTAAATTATTTAACTTTCATTTTGTTAAAATAAAGTAGATCAGAAAGAAAGTGTAAAATAAGGTGATCAGATCAAGATTAGGAAATAAAAAAAATGTACACATGCAAAAGAGTGTGAAAGAATGAAAATGTCTGTATAAACACAAAAACACCTTTACACCTATTTCTGATAACTATAGATTGCCAGCTTTGTTGTATTGTTTTTATCTGTATCTAAGATTTTTTTTTTTAAAAGAGAGAGGTGATTGAGGAAAAAAAAGGTGATTATTAATTTTCTTGTAAAATTGCGACAGACCATCAAACTTGAGAAGCTTTGATTTTTTGTTTCAAGATAAGAGATTTGCAGGTGGTCAGTTTCTTTGACCAAAGATTGGCAATATAAAATGAATGAAATAATATTGAGAGATCACTCAGTCAGTATTATTAATCAGAGATGTAATGATTCAGTTTTTATCTTATTATTAAACAGAAATGTTTAAAGATCACTCAGTCATTATTATTAAAAAGAGAAGTAATGATCAGTTTTTTTTTTTAATGTTGGAAAAAGAAAGTGAGCAATTTGATTTTTTTTCACTCTTTAAAAATTGAAAAAAGGAAGGAAATGACTCTTGTTTTAAATCCAGTATAGACAAAAATGTGCATCTATATAAGTAATTTCCAGCAATATTAAGATAAAGAAGAAAGAATGGAACAAAATTGAATTACTTGGAAGAAATTATTAACAATTATATAAAAATGATATTAATATATCTTGCTGTGCATAATACCATGAATTTGCATTGCTAAACCATTTTTTCTGCTTCCTGAATATTACAGAATGGGTTAAAATCACTAATCTAATGTGGACTCATATACCAATCAAATAATAACCAACAAAATGATAGAGTTTGAAGCCAACCACGCAAGCTATATGAAATGCTTCTTTTCTGGCTCCTTGTCTATTCTAGGCTCATTACCTTTGGATGGATGGAGAAGGGGAAGAAGAGGAAAAGAAAATGTATAAAAGCCATATATAGCCAAATTTGAAGCTATGAATCAATTTTTTGTTAAAGTTTTCCTCAGTCATCTAAAGTGTCTAAAATGATTTTTTTAAATGGGAGAGACAAGAAAATCCACCAGTTCATACCTCTCTAAAAGTATTTATAATAACTCTTTTTGAAATGGTAGCATGAAGCCAATCAACGAATTCAGCATTATCAAAAGTATCAACAATAAATAATTTTAAAATTGAAGAAATAAGCAAGTCAATTAATTCATGTTTATCTTAAAGAATCTGCAAGAACTTTCTTTTTTAAATGGAGCAAAGACAAGCAGTCTGGAAATTCAAACTCAGGACATTTATAAGAAATGAAAGTGATCGGGTAACTATGAACTTTCGTTAACAGATCTTTTATTATTGCTTATTAAAAGTAAACCTTAATTTATTGTTCAAAGCATTATTTTTTTCTTTTGATACAGAAACATTAAGGCTTGTTTATCTATAGTTATTCTCAATATCACATAACATAACACAAATACAGTTTAAATCTTTAAACTTAAATGTTCATTATTATTTTTATTATATTGTAATATTGAAATGTTTTTTTTAATTGTTTTTCAGTTTTTATGATAATGAGCAACCTATAAATATATGCATTTATAATGGTTTTTTTTTATTTTATCTTGTTGCATATTAAAATTGATATGATGTATTTTATTTTCTTTTGCTAAAAGGTTGCACGACTATTTTATATATATATATATATATATGTAATTTATGTATTAATCTCTAATATAGGGGTATACATTTTAAACATATATGTTAACATTACCGAATGTGTTTGCATGTGTAATTGCTTATACAAACACATCAAAAGAATAGGTTATACCTAGTTAGTTTAAATATAGTAAATTATAAAGCAGGAATCACATTTGAATGGAAGTGAAATAAAACACACAAGTTACATATGAAATTTATTTTTATAATATAATAAGTTAGGAAAGCTTTAAGTAAGCATTCCATGAAATATATTTTTTTTAAATGTCATTTTAAGCCAGCTTATTTTAAAAATATCCAAAATGACAAGCTTATATATTAAGTTTATTTGGTTGTGCTTATATAAATTTTTTGTATTAGTTTTGTATTGAATTAATGTAATAATAAGCCATTTATCTAATTATTAATTTGATTTTAAAGAAAGAAAGAGTAATAGTATTAATCAAATATAATTATATATTTTAATTGGTTTCCGAGTTCTTATTAAAAATATTATGTTTTCTTGTCTTAATTCTATGGTTTTAAATGATCATAATCATCATCGCTTACAGATATTAAGAATCATCATTCGTAAATATTGAGCAATCACTTGCTAATATTAAGCGCTCGCAAAATGTTAAGTAAACTAGAATGTTGATTTACATTTAGGTATTTAAGGATTAAGGTTGATAATAACCAAGTTTTAATAATTATAGGTGTATAAAGAAAGCTAAAATTATGTTGTGTCCATGAATTATGATCATCCTCATCAAAGATGGATATCGTATTATTGATTAAAATGTTTCAAATAATACTATACAAGAATTATGATTGCCATCATCATCATTAATAAATTATAATCATTAAATCTAATGTTTAGCATAATTAATATATGTAGTAAATAAAGATTTATAGAAAGATGAATATCATGCATAGAGATTCATGATGATCATTCATCATCACTAGTATTATTAAATCCTGGTTTTAACTATAAAAGTATTTTAGTAAATAACTATAAACTTATATAAATGCTAGTAAATGTAATATTTAAATCTCAGTTTGAAATAGGATAATTTTTAATAAATGCATATGAGTTTATAAAGATTAATTTATTATTGTGAGTTTATTAATAAGCTATGGCTAGTATCATCATCATTATTATTATAATTATTATTATGATATCACTATTATTATCATTCATCATTATTATCATCATCATTATCACCTTTATATTGTGATAAATAATCTAGTTAAATGGCAATCAATATTAATAATGGTTTTCACGATGCTTGTTTAGAAGCCATTAATAAGATGATATTTGTCTGTTCATCAATATACATAAAATGAGCTAGCAATGTCTATAAGAGTCTTTGATCTATAATATAAATTTTGGTAATATTGGGATCTTGTAATTTTATCGATATAGATAAAATGTAAGAATGTCATTTTTTCATTAGTCATCCAAGTCATGTGTGATAAAAATGTACCGATTGAGTTTGAACTCAGTACACTCTAAACAGATATTTATCTAGATTTAAAACAATCTAGTGGCACTCGTGGGAAAACACATATACTTAGCTAAACTGAATAAAGAGTGGTATAATCCCTTTCCAACTTCATAATATTAACTTTATATAATATATATTTTATAAGTTGTCATGAATAGCACCAGTGTGTGCATGTGACCATGAATGGTCTTATATGGTTGGAAAGAAGAATAGGAAGGATTCTTTGTTAAAAGAACCTAATATGGGAGATAAGCATAATGCACTCCAGGAATCTCAAAGTGGGCAATTTTATTCAGTTGCTATATTTAATATTCTTTTATTTGATGACAATGGCCAATATGTTTTATTGTTCAAATGACATCCCCAATATTTAGATATTATTAAATCTTTAATGATGATAGTTTTAATTGTCATTGTTGTTATTTTATATGGAGAAATGAGATAACTTATTTATTTCATTACTAATGTGACAGAATTAATGTTTAGGATAGTTGCAATCGGGCTATAATGTTATATTTAATTAATTAGAAATAGACACCCAGATAGAGCATGATATGCATATATTCTTATTTATATGTTAGCATCATCCTTATTTAATTATAAATTGTATTTTGGCTAACACAGTGAATTCATTTCTCATTTAGTTTACTTGGTTACAAATAATGAACCGCTGCAGCATATCATTATCCTGTTTAGTGTTTGGTTATTGAATTATGGCAACTATCATTTCATCACTCATCTATTTATCTATACTGTGACAATGTTTACTTACTGTTACAAATAACAGATTAGATAAACATATATGTTAATAATGGATCATTTTCTATCAATTTATTATTATTTCTGTTACAAATGTCTTCTTTCCGTTACAATATATATATATATATATATATATATATATATATATGTATTGTGACCTTCTGAATGGGCACAAGTAACTAAGCTGTGTTACATCAGTAATGAATAACTGCATTGTACTAAAAAAAAAAATGAAATCGCCTTAAAATTTTAAAATTTTTTCTATTAATGTTTCAAAAACTCATATGTGGGCCAACTGTTGCATTTTGATTAGCAATTTTTCAAGCATTTATTGTTATTATTATATTTTGATAGTGTTTAATACAGAGAAGGGGGTGAATTATTACAGAAAGTGTTATGATAATAGATGGATTGATGCAAAGTTTGTTTTTATTTATTTATAAGATAGTGTTGGTGTTTGTTGAATGGATTTCTGATTTATTATTCATTGACACCCATCCTTTTTACTAATATTATAGCCAGGTTTGACCCATAGACATATTAAATATGTTTTGGTTAGAATAATTTAATATTCACATAGCAGCGTATATGTATATGAATGTTGTCATTATCTCATTTTCATTTCATATTCTAATTGCAATAAACAATATTACACTTATAATAAAACATTTAAATTACAGTAATTATCTTTAATAATTTTGCAAAAATATATCTTCTTTAATGATTAATGGATATTTGAATTAATAAATTATTTGACCAACTTAAATAATATTAGAAACCATTTTATTTAATAGCTAATTGATATTCATTTGTTTTAAGTTTAAAATGCTATTTTTTTTTTTGTTTTATTTGACTTGATTTAATTGTGATGGTCAAAATATTTTTTTTTTTTAAAAGATTTTTTTGAATATTAATTAATTGATTAAAAAAACATGGGAGTCAAGCTTTTGCTGATCAGGTGATCTTTTTGATTGGTGGGGGAGATTTTTTTTAACTGATAGCTATTAATAGTAATAAAAAACATTATCTTTTGTAATTTCAACAAGTGTACTTTTTATTTTCTGCTGCTATTGATTATATCTCTTCCAAAACAGTTTAAAGTGAAACTTTAAAACAGCCTTTTCATGAAGCTCATTATTGGAACTCCAGACGTTTAAGCTTTATAGGGGAGAATGGCTGAATAGAAATATAAAGGTATCAGTCTTGCCTCTTTTGTCTAATTAAAACATTTAAATTAACACTTTCATTTTGTTTAAAGATGTGCTTTTATAATGTTAAACATACTTTATTTCATTTACTTTTATTTATCTTCGTTAAAAAGAATATCAAAATGCAAGAACTTTATAATTTTTTAAGTCCCATGTGTAATGTTTATAATGTTTTGTCATCATGGAAGTATATGCAGACTTTTTTAACAAAATTTACCTTGATAAGCTCTCTGTTTAACTTATATTTTCTGTATACAAAAGTGAAGTTAAAATTTAAAAGGATATGTGTACTTGATTATGTGTTTGATATTTAATAATTATTGCGGAATGCTAACTTTCTATCTTATTTTATGCTTATAGAATAATATGTGTTTTATTAAAGAAATATAGATATGACTTACCCAGAATAATTAATTACTACTACTTAGCAAATATAGATATCTAAATCGAATAGAAGGACTTTAATATTACATATTTTTGTTCTCTTCGATATACAGTTATATGTGTTAATGTTTAAGGAAATACAAATTGCATGTGAACAATTATCAGCAACTTATTAAAGTTAATAATGCAAATACCAATCTATAAATTATGAAAGTGAATATTTTCTGCAGAAAAATATGTTAAGTTATTATTTGAATTAAATACACTAGATGTGCTTAAAAATAAATAACAGAATATACCAATTAATAGCTGAAACTGTCTTTCCATGTATTTATTATTATAAATATTTATCATTATGTGGGATATATAAGTAAACTCTATTAGCTTGTGGCTAAAGGACATTGGATGTTTACTCAATTAATTGTGAATTATAACTGTTTGACTTACAGGAACTTATTTTGTTTCATATTCATATTTAAACACGCATTCATTTTGTAATTCATCTCCGGATCATTTAGTAAGCTTGAAAAGGAACTTTGCAAGTGAATATTTTTTTTTTCTCAAGTTTAAAAGAAGAATGACTCTATTTTTTTTATTTATTGTTAATAGTATATATATCATAGATAGTTAGACAGATTTAGTGTTGTATGTATTTAATATTATATGTTTATTTAATTTGTGAGCTTCGAGAACTTCTCAGGATAGCATATCCACAAAAACGATGAATATGCTGGTAAAATTTTATTGCTTAAATATGATTTGTTTTCTTTTATTTGAAATTGAAACATATATATTTTGGGTATATTATTAAAGAGGATTTAATCTTATATATCTCTCTTTTATCTCAAAGGGAGAGTTAATTTCAAGAGTAGCTAAAAAATAAAAATAAAAAGAAAGAAAAAATATTGTGTTGGAGATAATAAACTTAATTTATTAGATTATTGCTGTTCAAAGTATAAAAACCTGTTCATAATAATTAATATTATTTAAATTTGAAACAACTGAATGTCTCATTTAAGATAAACATTTATATTTTAATATGTTATTTATCTGTTGTAACTTTCACATATTATATAGCTTAGAATTGTTTTTCATACTCGTATTTATGCATGTGTGTGTGTTTATTTTGTGCAATTATTATATTTACTTAATAAACATTTAGCTTTATGGCTTTGATATTAAATATGCTAAGATCTGATAATATTGTTTCTAGATCCAAACATTACATGAGATATTTTACCACGTGATAAACTTATAAAAGTGTTGCCCAGTTAAGGTATTATTTGGATGATGATGTGAGATTAAAAGATACCCTATCTCCCTCACTATCTAATCGTTAGCCCAGTAAACATTATTCAAGTCATTTCATTATATCTTATTATAATTTAGAGTTATAAATTACTGGCTAATATAGTTCTTAGTCTAACTGTGTTACAGATTCCCTGAGATCTGATTTTGTGTTCCTAGATCAACATTGATTCAGCTATTTAGATTAAGATGTGCTGAACAATAGAGTTATTTAGTGTTGTGCTTTTCTATTCTGTCAGAGTTATATTGAGCTCTATTATAGAGTGTAACTGGATGATGGAGGAGATCAAATTAAAATTATATTTTGTTGGATGGAATAAATAAAACTCTGCTAGCCTGTATCATTTGGTTAATTAATAAATAAGGTTTATATTTATTTGATAGCTTATAGTATTTCTGTCTTCATTTATTTATATTCTCTATATGTTATGAACTTTCTGTAACCTCCCAGTAAGATAAACATAAGTAAAAGAGTCTCAGCATTAATTATGAATCAGATAAAAATGATAAATCATTCTGTTCATTAATAGAACTGGTGCCCTGGGCATTTGCTCATATAATGTACATGAGTGGTGATGTGTGAGTAGGTTATAGTTCATTTTCAGGATGCCCATTGTGGTGGCTTGATTGATGTATTTGACACATCAGTAGATAGATTGCAATATAGATTTTGAGTGCACCAAAGTGGTGACATGATTGGTTTGCAATGATGATTATTAAAGTATGTTTTCTGGCATGCAATGTTGTGATTTGATTGGTTAATGATTGGTGATATAAAATTGGTTTTTGATATCCAATGTATTGGGCTTGATGATGATGATTATAGTTTATAATGATAATGAGTAGAGTTCCTTTTTTCTGGTGACCAGCTTAATAGGTTTTATAGGATATTCTAGTCAATTGAATTATAAAAGTGTGGACTGCATAGTAATAGATTTGTAGTGACTAATGTGTTAGGGTTGATAAATCATTGCAACCCATTAAATTGTTGAAATGCAGGTTTGATAAGATTATAAAATTCATGAAATATTGTTAAGGCTGTTATAATGTTTGATGCATCTAGTAATCAACTTAATGATTATATTTATTAGAATTGTTTTGCCTTCAGTATCATGTTAAAATGAATTTAATGTACGACATATTTATAAATGATTTCAGAGTTTTATTTAAATAACTCATTGATGTTTGGATCGATATTATTAGATTATCTATTGCAATAATTTTGCTATTAAATGTGGAAACTGAATGCCATATGGAACAACTCAATATATCAGAATCACTTTATGTGTCTTTGGATGGTGATGGAAGATTTAAATTTTTGATTGGGGAGGAGTGGTGAGATTAATATACCTTTTCTTTATTTGTGATAATTAATAATTAAAAATATAAAATACAATGGAATAGATTAATATATGCGAAGATTTGGGTGGGTCCCAAGAAGTGTTATCTCCTGATGTAATTGTGCTGTCTCCTGATATTGATTCAGGAAATGAAACTATGAATTAGACAAATAAAGAAGATAGTAAGGCAGAAAATATCTCATTGGGAAAGGCAGATAATAACTCACAGTTGTTGGGGATCAGCAATGAGTGTTTGAAGAACTTCATGAAATAAATGTTAGAAATGCAAGAAAATTCGGCTAAACAAATGTTAAAAAGGGAAGATAGAATGGAAGCTAGGTCAGCTAAACAAATTTTAGAATTGGAAGATAGAATGGAAGCTAGGTCAGCTAAACAAATGCTAGAATTGGAAGATAGAATGGAAGCTATGTCAGCTAAACAAATGTTAGAAATGAAAGAAATGGAGGACAGACTAAAAGATAGTTCAACCAAACAAATGTCAGAGATAAAATCAGAGATGTCAGAAATAAAGGATAGTTCAGTCAAGCAAATGTTAGAAATTAAAGAGATTAGAGAAGATGTTAGAAGTCAAACATATAAGTTGGAAATGATGGAGGTAAATGTTAAAGATCAACTGCAGCAACTTAAAGTAGACAATGAAAATTCAGTGCTCCAGCTTAAAGAAAAAATCCAAGAAAATTTTACCAAAACAGAAATGATGATCATAGATAAAGGGCAAGAATATCAAACATTATATAACAAGTACACTAGTGAATGCACCATTGAAATCAGACAGAAATTCGAAATATTTGAAGAAAAGTTAGGAAGTGTAAGAGAAAGTTTATTAGAACACCAAAGTAAGAATGTAGATAGCACCTTAAGAACAGATGGTCAGATTAGTTTATGTCAGAACCAGATAAAGAATTTGAGCTTACAAGTAAAAGCCCAGAAGTTAGATCCAGGTAGGATTAATCAAGATATGATTGACCAGGTTAGGCAGATCAGTAGAAGAATAGATAATCTAGAGATAGGAAATGAGGATGTACAAACCATTGTAGTTAGATTAGGTGAAGTGAATGAAGGATACCAGAGTTTGAAAGTAGAAATAAACAATGTAAAGAGTACAGTAGAGAGGCAAGTCTTTTCAGATAGTTCTGAAGATAGGTTTAGAGATGAGTGGAGTTATGAGTTGAAGAATTACCAGACTAGGCTAGAGAAATATGTTTAGGACACTTTAGGTCAAAGGCAGTATCCAAAGTTCGAAGTAAGGCAGCTAGGTACTGCAGAGTTGGATATCACTGAAGTTAAGGAAGTGTGTCATGGCCCTGTGGATCAATATTCTTTAGGATCTATAGAAGAGGGTACACATAGTAGGGTAGATTTTCAGAAGTCAGTGTTCGAGAGAGAAAAGCCACATTATGAAAAAGATTCACATGATTCCATGGCTCTTAAGTTTCTCACCATTAAGTCTTTCAAAGAGAACCCTTATGAATTCTTGCAAAGTTTAGATGAGTTATTTTTACTTTGTCCCTTGTCAGAAATGGAGAAAATTGCCATTGCCAGTAATCATCTATATGCATCTTCTAAAGATTGGTGGCAGTCATTTTTTGAGAAACCTCATACCTATGGAGATTTTAAGTACCTATTATTTAATAGTTTTTGGGGAGAAGACAGGCAAGACAACTTGAAGTACCAAATCTCTCAAGAAAGATATAATCATTATAAGGCAGCTATACTCAATTTTTCAGAAAGCAGGCTGTAAAATTGAAGACCCTTACTGCTTAACCCTTATATGAACACCAAATAGTGCATATATTGCATCATAACCTACCTCGACATGTAGAGCAGGTTTTAATAGCTTCAGATAGGCAAGCCATTGAGAAGATTGTTGATGTATTAGATTCTATTGAGATCAGTGATAAAATAAGTGATAGCAAGACCAGAGTAAATAGGAAATTCCTTACCTCTGTAAATAGTATGAATATACAAGGTAGATCTCCATGGTACCAAAGTAGGCTAGCTAGAAGTAGAAGTAGGTACAGGCCCAAGTCCCAAATAAGAGGCAGGCCTTATTATAATCCTCACTCTATTGTAAGGAGGAATGATGATGGTGCTCAACCATCTACTAGTGGCATACAGACCACTCATAAAAAGGATGTGACTAGTGTTAAGGATAATAGAGCATTAAACTAGATATGACTCCAATGAAATGTTCCTCACTTTGGGGCCCTATTCATAGAGATCTGGGGAACACTAGATATTGGCTGGTGAGCAATCTTGATTTTGATATTGAGCACTGGGAAACTGAGAAGTTGATTGAACCTCCGATTCTATATAACTGCCCTATGATCAAAATTACCATGTCAGGGTTAACCATCAATGCCTTGATAGACACAAGTAGTCAGGCCTCATTGGTGTCTGAAGTTGTATATCAGAAAGTCATACAAGTTAATGAATTCTTACCAATTTCACCACTGAAATCCCTGCATGTGACCCTAGCCAATGGAAAGAAAGTAAAGTTATCCAATAAGAGGATTTTCATTACATTTAAATTAATAATTTAGAGATTGAACATGTATTCTTGATCATGCCTGGCCTGATTCATGAAGTTATAATTGGCTCAGGAATTCATGACTCTTAACAATTGTGCTATTAATTATAGTAATCATACTTTTATATATGGGGAGGAGATTTTTTTTCTCTTGAGAAATTATGTTAATCAGGACAGTCAATTAACAGCTATGCTAGAGACATCGGTTGATGTTAATATCAAAATTAAGTTAGACAGTTCAAGTATCATAGGCACAGAATACTATGGACCATTTTTCCAACTATTGTCTCAGTATAGATTTGTTTTCTCTAAGATACCTGGCATAATCAAGGGATACATTCATAGGATTAAAATAAAGGACAATGAACCATTTCAGAGGTGCACATACCCAATTCCCTACCAATACCAGGCAGAAGTCCAACAACATATTCAGAAGATGATTGATTGGCAGATCATCAAGCTTGGTCCCTCACCTTATGTTAATCCCTTAGTTGTTATGAAGAAAGATGGTTCCCTTCATGTTTGCTTAGATGCACATATTTTAAATCAACATACCATCTCTGAACGTGACATTTCATTGCCAGTTCAGGAACTGCTTCTTGGATTTTGAGGGAGGGGTGTATTTTCAATGTTTGATCTAACTGCAAGCTACTGGTAAATTCCCTTACATCCAGAATCAAAAAATATATGCCTTTTCATCATCAAGAACATTCATATATGTTTCAAAGGATGCCATTTGGCTTGATAAATAGCAGGGTGGGTCTGATCAGATGTTTGAATGTGGTCTTTTCCCAGAAACTTAAAGATTTGATAGTTATTTATGTTGATGACATTGTGATAGCTTCTTATAACTTGCCCCAACATATAGATCATTTGAATTTATTTTTCTCTGAATGTTCCATGAACAATGTTAAGATTAATCTGGAGAAATGCACATTGGCTGCTAAAGAAATCTCTTTTCTTGGCCATTTAATTGGTAGTCAAGGAATCAAATGTCATTCAGACAAAATAGCTGCTATCAAGCAATTCCCTACTCCAAAAAACACTTGAGGTCATTTTTGGGACTATGCAACTATTACCATCATTTTTACAGAACTTTTTCTATGATACCTTCCATTTGTTCATATTGTTAAAAAAGGGTGAACCTTGGGTTTGGACCGTAGACCATGACAGGGAATTCCAGACTATCAAGAACAACTTTTTAGAGACAGTCATTCTTGCTTACCCTGACTTTGACAGGGAGTTTTATCTCAAACTGACAGTAGCGATTTTGGGTTGGGGGTCATTCTTTACCAGCTCAATGAGAATAAGGAGCCCGGGGTTTTATACTTTTTGACTCACCATCTGAAGGGACCTGAACTTAATTACACTACAACAGAAAGGAAGGCCCTGGCAATCATCTGGGTGTTCCAAAAACAGACAAATGCTATTGGGATCTCAGGTTATTGTACTGTCCGACCATCATAGCCTGGAATTTTTAAATAATAGCTATTTGCATAATGATAAGTTAATTCAATTGAGCCTTTATCTCCAGCAGTTCTCATACCAAATTATTTACAATTCTGGCTGAGACAATATTGTTGCTGATATTCTCAGTCATCATATCAAAATCCCTGTACGGGGAATATAATTGTATGTAACCTAGAAACAATATTAGAGGATGAAATAATAAAAAGTTACAATGACTTACCCATGCTTCAGGCACAAGACAATGATTTAAAGAAGATAGTTAGAGTGTTTGTGAACCCTGCTGGTTTAAAAGAAAGAAATATTGATAGGATTAAGGATAAGTATAAGATGGTTGATGGAATTTTACTAAAAAAGGTAAAAGAGATGGGGGAGATTTTTGGAAGGTAGTGTTTTCTGTATGTCTAATACTAGACTGATATATTATATTCATTGTCAGTATGGCCACTTTGGGGTACAAAAGATAAAACCCATTATTAAGAATCACTTTTATTTTTCATAATATGACTGAACTTATTGTAACAAGACTCAGAAATTTAGAAATTTGCCTCAGGACAAAATTTAAAAACAGAACTTACATGGGAACTTTGCAACCCATCCTGCCAAACCAGCCCAATGAACTACTAGCCTTAGACTTTTATGGACCCATTCCCTCTTTTAACCAACAGAAATTCATCCTTGTAACTTATGATGTGTTTTTCAAATTTGTATCTGCATTCCCAGTCCCAAAGACCGACGTCAAGAATGTTATCAAGCACTTGGAGGCATCTCAATTCCTAGTGGTAGGAAGGCCAGCTTCAATCCTTATGGACCATGCCACTGCTTTCATTTCTGAATATTGGAAGAAATGGTGCAAAAAGCAGAATATCAAGCATGTTATGTGTTCTGTATGCAATCCGCAATCAAACCCCAGTGAGAGGATCATGCAAAAATTCAGTCATTTATTGTGGGTGTATCTGTGAGGTAACCATCGAGAATGGGTACATAAGTTGCCCCAAATTGTGCATTATATTAATATAACAATTAATGAATCCACCAGAATGTCACCCATCTGGTTGTGTTTTGGTTGATTAAAACCCTTGATAATTAAAACCCCTCTGCCCATTATTTCAGAGGATGTTGATGTCTCGCATAATCTGATGCTGGCTCATGCTAGTCTTAAAAAGATAGGTGATAAGCATATTTGCCATAGTAAAGCTGGTCTTCATCCTTTCAAAATTCATGATCATGTGATGATCAGAACTCCCCATGTCAGCAATCTTCAAAAACATATTTTTAAAAAGTTTTTAGATCTCTATGAAGGCCCTTATGAGATAGTGAGACAAGTGGGTGAAAATGCATTTTGATCTCTACCCCAGAAGGAATGAAAGGTACCTATAATGCTCATAGCTTAATACTGTACCCAGTTAAAGTACCAGATAGTTAAAAATTTGAGAGCAGAATAATTTTGTATGCATGATTTCCAAAGTGTGAATTAATCTTATTGTGTGATGTTTAATAATTGTTAATAATAACTTTGTTGTGTTGCTTATTTCATTTTTTTCTTTGTAAAAAGGGAGATTTGTGACCTTCTGAATGGGCACAAGTAACTAAGCTGTACTACATCAGTTATGAATAAGTGCAAATTGCCTTAAAATTTTTCTATTAATGGTTCAAAAACTCATATGTGAGCCAACTGTGCATTTTGGTTAGCAATTTTTCAAGCATTTATTGTTATTATATTTTGATAGTGTTTAATACAGGGAAGGTGGTGGATTATTACAGTAGTTGGATTGATGCAAAGTTTGTTTTTATTTATTTATAAGATAGTGTCAGTGTTTGTTGAATGGTTTTCTGATTTATTATTCATTGACACCCATCCCTTTGACTAATATTAAAGCCAGGTTTAACCCATAGACATATTAGGTATGTTTTGGTTAGAATAATTTAATATTCACATAGCAGCGTATATGTGTATGAATGTTGGCATTATCTCACTTTGATTTCATATTCTAATTACAATAAACCATATTACACTTATAATAAAACATTTAATTTACCGTAATTATCTTTAATAATTTTGCAAAAATATATCTTCTTTAATGATTAATGGATATTTGAATTAATAAATTATTTGACCAACTTAAATAATATTAGAAACCATTTTATTTAATAGCTAATTGATATTCATTTGTTTAAAGTTTGTAAAAAGCTAATTTTTTTGTTTTATTTGACTTGATTTAATTGTGAAGATCAAAATAATTTTTTTTAGAAAAGATTTTTTGAATATTAATTAATTGATTATAAAAAAAACATGGGAGTCAAGCTTCTGCTGATGAGGTGACCTTTTTGATTGATGGGGGAGATTTTTTTTAACTGATAGCTAATAATAGTAAAAAAACATTATCTTTTGTATTTTTCTGAAGGTTTGTGATGATGGTGTCCTAGCTGTATTTTTATAGTGGACTATTTACATCATCTAATATGTGTGTTGAATGTCTTTAGAAAAGTTTAATTTTTAGTTAAATATTCCAAATGTATTCAACTGTTAGTAATATCACAGCAAACAAGTTAGTATATGCACCAACTGTTAGTAATATCACAGCAAACAAATATTAATAATATCACAGCAAACTGGTTAGTATATGCACTAACTGTTAGTAATATCACAGCAAACAGGTTAGTATATGCACAATGTTTCGAGAGGTATTTTTCTCCCCTCTTCTTCAGGTGTTGCTGGCCTGACCAGTGACAGTACTAGCATGGGATTCAAACCTGGGTCCTTAGATTCTTGATTATTGAAATTTAAGGTAACGCTCTAACCTACTGAGCCATCCTGCCAAAGGCAACAGTATGTAGTAATTTCATATACTTATCTATGAGGTTCCTCCTGATTTCTCCACTTTTTCCTCAGAGCAAAGTTGATTAGTGATTTCCATACATTATGTATAGTCACACTAGGTTGGATTATGGGATATTTTGCCATTGTCATGTGAGCAGCTTCTTTAAATTTTCTTCTTTGTACCTTTTCTTCTTTATTCAATATACGTTCAATTGGGAAAATACAAAAATATTGGATAAAGAAAAAAAGGTAAAAAGAAGAAAATTTAAAGAAGCTGCTCACATGACAATGGCAAAAAATCCCATAAGCCAACCTAGTGTGACTATACATAATGTATGGAAATCACTAATCAACTTTGCTCTGAGGAAAAAGTGGAGAAATCAGGAGGCCTCATAGATAAGTATATGAAATTACTACATACTGTTGCCTTTGGCAGGATAGCTCAGTTGGTTAGAGCGTTACCTTAAATTTCAATAATCAAGAATCTAAGGACCCAGGTTCGAATCCCATGCTAGTACTGTCACTGGTCAGGCCAGCAACACCTGAAGAAGAGGGGAGAAAAATACCTCTCGAAACGTTGTGCGTATACTAACCTGTTTGCTGTGATATTACTAACAGTTAGTGCATATACTAACCAGTTTGCTGTGATATTATTAACATTTGTTTGCTGTGATATTACTAACAGTTGGTGCATATACTAACTTGTTTGCTGTGATATTACTAACAGTTGAATACATTTGGAATATTTAACTAAAAATTAAACTTTTCTAAAGACATTCAACACACATATTAGATGATGGAAATAGTCCAATATAAAAATACAATTATCTTTTGTAATTTCAACAAGTGTACTTTTTGCTTTCTGCTGCTATCAATTATATCTCTTCCAAAACAGTTTGAAGTGAAACTTTAAAACAGCCTTTTCATGAAGCTCATTATTGGAACTCCAGACATTTAAGCTTTATAGGGGAAAATGGCTGAATAGAAATATAAAAGTATCAGTCTTGCCTCTTTTGTCTACTTAAAACATTTAAATTAACACTTTCATTTTGTTTAAAGATATGCTTTTATAATGTTAAACTTACTTTATTTTATTTACTTTTATGTATCTTTATTAAAAAGAATATCAAAATGCAAGAACTTTATAATTTTTTAGGTCCCATGTGTGATGTTTATAATGTTTTGTCATCATGGGAAGTATATGCAGACATTTTAACAAAATTTACCTTGATAAACTCTGTTTAACTTATATTTTATGTATACAAAAGTGAAGTTAAAATTTAAAAGGATAGGTGTACTTGATTACATGTTTGATATTTAATAATTATTGCGGAATGCTAACTTTATATCTTATTTTATGCTTATAGAATAATATGTGTTTTATTAAAAAAAATATAGATATGACTTACCCAGAATAATTAATTACTACTACTTACCAAATATAGATGTCTAAATCGAATAGAAGGACTTTAATATTACATATTTTTGTTCTCTTCGATATACGGATATATGTGTTAATGTTTAAGAAAATACAATTATATGTGAACAATTATCAGCAACTTATTAAAGTTAATAATGCAAATGCCAATCTATAAATTATGAAAGTGAATATTTTCTGCAGAAAAATATGTTAAGTTATCATTTGAATTAAATACATTAGATGTGCTTAAAAATAAATAACAGAATATACCAATTAATAGCTGAAACTGTCTTTCCACATATTTATTATTATAAATATTTATCGTTATGTGTGATATATAAGTAAACTCTGTTAGCTTGTGGCTAAAGGACGTTGGATGTTTACTAAATTAATTGTGAATTATAACTGTTTTGTCCTACAGGAACTTATTTTATGTTTCATATTCATATTTAAACATGCATTCATTTTGGAATTCATCCCTGGATCATTTAGTAAGCTTGGAAAGAAACTTTGCAAGTGAATTTTTTTTTCTCAAGTTTAAAAGAAGAATGACTCTATTTTTTTTATTTATTGTTAATAGTATACATATCATAGATAGTTAGACAGATTTAGTGTTGTATGTATTTAATATTATATGTTTATTTAATTTGCAAGCTTCAAGAACTTCTCAGGATAGCATATCCACAAAAATGATGAATATGCTGGTAAAATTTTATTGCTTAAATATGATTTGTTTTCTTTTATTTGAAAGTGAAACATATATATTTTGGGTATATTATTAAAAAGGATTTAATCTTATATATCTCTCT
Organism: Epiperipatus broadwayi; assembly: GCA_028023455.1. Taxonomy (NCBI): domain Eukaryota; kingdom Metazoa; phylum Onychophora; class Udeonychophora; order Euonychophora; family Peripatidae; genus Epiperipatus; species Epiperipatus broadwayi. Next base: position 218,794 of record JAQFVV010000098.1, on the reverse strand, counting down.
TTTATCTCAAAGGGAGAGTTAATTTCAAGAGTAGCTAGAAAATAAAAAAGAAAGAAAGAATATTGTGTTGGAGGTAATAAACTTAATTTATTAGATTATTGCTGTTTAAAGTATAAAAACCTGTTCATAATAATTAATATTATTTAAATTTGAAACAACTGAATGTCTCATTTAAGATAAACATTTATATTTTAATATGTTATTTATCTGTCGTAACTGTCACATATTATATAGCTTAGAATTGTTTTTCATACTCGTATTTATGCATGTGTGTGTTTATTTTGTGCAATTATTATATTTACTTAATAAACATTTAGCTTTATGGCTTTGATATTAAATATGCTAAGATCTGATATTATTGTTTCTAGATCCAAACATTACATGAGATATTTTACCACGTGATAAACTTATAAAAGTGTTGCCCAGTTAAGGTATTATTTGGATGATGATGTGAAATTAAAAGATACCCTATCTCCCTCACTATCTAATTGTTAGCCCAGTAAACATTATTCAAGTTATTTCATTATATCGTATTATAATTTAGACGTATAAATTACTGGCTAATATAGTTCTTAGTCTAACTGTGTTATAGATTCCCTGAGATCTGATTTTGTGTTCCTAGATCAACATTGATTCAGCTATTTACATTAAGATGTGCTGACCAATAGGTTATTTAGTGTTGTGCTTTTCTATTCTGTCAGAGTTATATTGAGCTCTATTATAGAGTGTAACTGAATGATGGAGGAGATCAAACTGAATTTATATTTTGTTGGATGGAATAAATAAAACTCTACTAGCGTGTATCATTTGGTTAATTAATAAATAAGGTTTATATTTATTTGATAGCTTATAGTATTTCTTCATTTATTTATATTCTCTATATGTTATGAACTTTCTGTAACCTCCCACTGAGTGAAGCTATAAGATAAACATAAGTAAAAGAGTCTCAGCATTAATTATGAATCAGATAAAAATAATAAATCATTCTATTCATTAATAGAACTGGCGCCCTGGGTATTTGCTCATATAATGTACATGATTGGCAATGTGTGAGTAGGTTATAATATATATATATATATATATATATATATATATATATATATATATATATATATATATATATATATATATATATATATATATATATATATATATATATATATATATATATATTAATTTAAGCCATTCTAGAATAGTTAAGTCCATTTTGACAACCTTACAGTAAATTTTTCACCATAAATCTGTCAATCTTTATGATAAAGTTGTCAAAATGTAATTAAATTGTTAGGGCATTAACATAGTGTCTTAGTGGGTAAATAATAAATAATATTTTTAAGTCATAAAATTAATAAAATTCATATATAAATAACAAAAATGTGCAACTTGTTTATAAATGATTGTTGTTTTGGTTTTAATACAACTAATAAGAGAAGGTTTAATGTTAACATCAGAATGCTGCAAGTCCTATTATATTATGATTCAATGATTTGTTATTTATATTGATTAACAATATTAGTTTTAAATCATTACATGCTGCATTAATTATGGAATTTCATTTTATTTTACCATATACACATATATATTATACATTTACTAACGTGTCCCTTCTTTCTTTAGGAAACATGTCCAAATAGTATTTGCTCTGAAATGGAATCTCAAAGATATTTTACAATGTAAAACATATTGATATATCTATATGGTTTAAGTTATATATATATATATATATATATATATATATATATATATATATATATATATATATATATATTGTAAGAGTATGTAAAACTATCACATAAGTATATATGATTAGTATATACATTATATTTTTTACAGTTGCCTTAATAAAATTAAGACAATTAAAAATAATTCTTTTTCATTCATTTATATAAAACTATTATTTAAACTTATAAAATTCATTAACCAAGAAGTTGACCTAGAAATAATCTCAAGGTCAAGTTGCAACCTAATGCAAAGGAAATGAAATTAAATTTAATTATTGATTATTAATGTAATTAACAATTATAGAATGTAAAATTGTGTAAACCAAATGATGTGTGCAATACATGCTACCGTAAGTTGATACTACTATATATACTGAATTAGATAATTTATTTTTAAAAATCTATCTTTTGCCGATGTACTAGCCACTACATACAATAATTTTACTGTGTTTGAATATCGAATACTTTTAAAAAGATAGATTGATCATTTCAATGATTTTTGTATTGATAAAAGTTTCATTAGAAAACAAATTTTAATATCACTCAAATAGAAGGGTAAATAAATTACTCTTTATTATCATATTTTCAAAATGAAATTATATATTTTTATTAATTAGAAAAGCTTATAAAATCATTCTAAGTTGGAATTCTGAACAGATAAATTTCTTCAGAAAATATTTATTTATTTAAACTAAAAAAAGATTATATCGGTAGAAAAACACATTGTGGGTAAACACCATTTGTCATAGAATATATAATGCGATAGTTTTAACTAAAGATAAATGTAATTACTTATTCCCACTGAAATGCCTAAAGTTATACAAATTTCATCTATATAACTTAAATGAAATTCTAATTGGTAATGAAATCATTTGTGGAAGATGACAACATCATGCAAGAAGAATATTTTGAAACAACTGCAATGATGAATGACCAAGGAATAAAAAACTTTATTCATAATGAACATTATTTTGCAAATATAGAAATAAATAGGACAATAATATGAACTTATATTAGAACATATTATCTTCATGAATCGTCATTCAAAAATATTCAATTTTATTCCCTTTTGCCATTGAAATAACTCATTTAAGAAAGACTAAATGAATAAGAATAGAAGATCATGAAGTCAAATATTTTTTTAATATTTAATAAAATTTAAGTATTCTATGAAAGTGACCTGAGTGATGTACAAACTGAGATATGAACTGGGGTATAAAAATAAATTTAATATGAAGCTAAGATTTTACCATTCTTCATATTGGATTTATTCATGACATGATAGAACTTTGTTGTTACTAATTTAATTAATATGATAATGTTTGTTTTTTATTAGTTGTGTAAATGATTAATATCTTGTATGAAAGATCTTATATTTTTTAATGATGATTATACATAGGAAAGGTCTCATGAAATTTGAATTTTTTTATATGGATTGCATAATATAATATTACTATTTATTTGTATGTGAATTAAATCTAGATTATCTAGTTTAGTATTTTTTTTTTTTTTGTAAATTATAAAAATTTGTTTATTATGTTATAAATTTGTTTTAAATTTAAAGAAGTTTATAATTTATTTAATTTATTTATTAATTTTAGGAAAGAAAATAAAATTAAATTTATATATCCACACACATGTATTATATACTTATTTAATATCCTAATAACTTGATTGAAATGAATTTTAAAAAATATATTGAGGTTATATTAAATATTTTTATTGCTGTAAAATTGATGGAAAGCCCTAAAAAGACTTAATTGTAATACCTATGCTGAGTTTAAATTCTGAGCATAACAGAGTGATTAATAAAGGTGAAGATTAAATAATTTAATTTAAATTGTATTTATGTTAAATATTTGATATTAAATTATCCTATTTGAAATGAATTCAATTTTAGATCATAATTACATTGTTCCATCCATGGCATCCTATACAAAGACCTTAAGTCTGATCATAGTGAGATGTGACCACCTTGTTCCTTCCTTAGAGAAATATTCGTACATTACAATATACATATATTATGACATATTAACCGGGTTAACCCATGTGTAATTCACAGCATTAATGAACTAACAGTGTGGTTGGGTCACCTTGACCATCAACTGGGCACATTAATACTCTGAATCATACAGGTTGAACCTGGATATTGTCATTTATATCTGTAGTCTGTGAAAATCTTCATTTTAATATATATATATATATATAAATTATTAATCAATGTCTGTATTCCAATTATAATAAAATATATATAATTATTCAAAACAATACAATAATTAATACAGTAAGTTGACAACGACTACATAGATAGTTGAAAGTACTTCTATTAAATTGGTATATATTTGTTTTTTTTAAATATTGTTTTACTGTATTAATTATTGTATTGTTTTGAATAATTATATATATATATATATATGTGTGTGTGTGTGTGATTTCTATTAACTTTAAATACTATCAGATAAATATTATAATCCACAATATGAAAAATATATTTTAATAAAAATAAATTATGCAACCTATACTGTGGGAAATATTTTTTTTATATTACATAAATTATTTAAATTTACAGAAAGAGGTAAAACTATATGTTAATATTGTATGCTTCCAGAATAAGAAGAGATTCTGAAGCTATATATAAATAGATTTATGTATATGTATCAATTAGATAATTATATATGTATAAATAAATAGATTGTATATATATATTGTGCCATTACAATTTGGTCACTAGCCAAATTTATAGTAATGTGCATGTAGAAAAGGTCAAACAAAATCATCATCACAATTTTATATAACCATAAAGGAAGTTGTAGGGCATCCAAGTTTAAACCCTACAAGGTCCAGTTCTAAAAGCTTTAAACAGAAAGAGAGTGGGACAACAATTATATGCTTTATTTGTTTGTGTGTTGATAGAAAGGTAATACACACATTTAAACTATTTAATATTTAAATTTTCTGTTAAAAAGCAAAGTTATAATGCATACATATAGGCAATGTATGTGTAAATTATTTAATTGTTTTATATTTCAAATATTAAACATTTTAACTTTCTTTAAAACTAACCTATGCTTGATCAATTCTAATATTTTATTCTATACTTTTATTTTGCTTTTCTTTAATTATAATTGGGATTTAAAAGTTACAGATTTAATTAAATAATTGGGTTATAATTACTAGGCTAGCAATTATAGTATTTAAGGTTAGTTTATGAATGATTTGAAAGAATGAAGGATGTGTGTACATTACATACAAAATTTTACATTTCCTAAATATTGAAAGAAAAGGAAGTATTAAATCTGTCAAATTATTTTTTTGTACAATTTTTTTTGTTAAAAGAGGAAATCTGTTTAATCAGATATCGATCTTTGTAGCAATTTTTTTTTGTAAATAATTGTTTTTCACTTTGGAAGCTTATAATGGGTCAGAACTATAATTTTTGAAATTGTCTTATCAAGATCTAAAGAAGGAAGCTCAAAGATTTGAAGTGTTACCTGGATGTTAAAAAGAAAAAGAAAAAACAAAAGAAAGGAAATAAGAATTGAGTCTATTTTTTTTTAAAACAAAAGTGTCTGGAAAAAAGGATTAAACTTTTCAGTTAAAAAATACTTTGGTTGAAAATAAATTAGAGATCTAATTAAAACAAATTTGTCCAAAAATAGCAAGTGATGCTATCTCTGATTGGTTAAGGTAGCTAAAAATTGGATATAAAAAGCTGTCTTGAATTATTATTAAGATTATTATTGTGATTGATTCAGATTATTAAACTATCAAATTGAATGTTAAAAATATAAGAAATGGCGGGCTAGAAAAATTATATGTATGTCCCATTTGCTGGACCATCTGGGGAAGCTGCACATCACATAGGAAAGAAAAGATGTGTCTAAAATAATATTCTACACCTTTCAACTGACCAGATAAATAAGATGTTTTTAATAGAAGGAAGAAAGCATTCACCTGCATTCAAAGAAGATGAATTAATCTACTGATAAATATTAATCATCAAGTCCAATTAATTGTTACAACAACTGATTTTAAACTCAAGAAAATTTACAAATGGGAAAACAACTGCTGTATTTCATCCACATGCTTGACAGGAAGAGAAGAAAATTTAATATAATGATTTCCAAATTGTCCACTAAAGCAAATAACCTCAATAGAGTCATCATCACCAAGTAGTTATACACCTCAAGAAAGAGATTGTTCCCACATAAAACGGAAATAGTAGCTGCAGAAATATAAACATTATACAAGACAAGTTTGAACCCTTGGAAATTCGCCACAAACAAAAGATCGGTAATATGACTTTTTATATCTATTTTCTTTATGATATCAGTATTAATAAACATTTTAGCAATAAAGTGGTATATTTTATTTAAAGAACTTTTAAAGACTATTCAGATCAATTAAAAACAAGAATGTCTTACTAAAAATAACTTTGAGCTTCATAAATGACCTTGAATGTATGAAAATTATTTGTTTATTAATTTTACAATATTAATGTGTAAAACAATTTTTTTTATGGTGTTATGATTTTAGTTTTAACTGATATATTATTATTATTTTGGTTTTTAATAATATTTTGTTGTTATGGGATAAAACACGCACATACATAATAATATTTTTATATGTGTATAATTGGGAGTGAATGTGAAATAATGAGTAGTATTAGAATATTAGATTATTTTGTTTCAAGTTCAGTATAGATTTCAGCGCTTGGAAGAGAGGGGGGAGAAAATAATTTAAAACTTGTTTCTAAAACTTGCTCTTTCAATTTTACTAACATTTTTTTTTACATTCTATTTACATGTTGGATTTTTAAAGTATGTGTGCTAATGAGCAGATAATATTTTTGTCTTGAAATACTTTTCATGGTCAATGTGACGTCCAACTTAATACAAAATACATTTGAAGAGAAAGGGGGAAGAACTTAAAATTAATCTGAGGATTGTTATATAATCAATTATTATTATTATTATTCATGTCAATTTTCATATTTATCTAGAAATTTTTATGTATATGTTAGAAATGTAGTAATAAATATTAGTTTGTTTTATTAAACGAGGCGTATATATTTCATTAAGTGTAGTCTTGGTTAAGTGTGATTATTCATCATCCTCAATGGTTGAATATTAGTTATTTAAGATATAAGTAAATATGCTAAAATTAAGCAATAATTATGAATTTCTTCATAAAATTTAGTTTTATGTTTAGGCTTAGTCCTAGAGCTGTACCTTGTCATTATCGTTATTATTATCATCATCATCATCATCAACGTTTTAATTAATGAGCTGTTTAACTGTTTAAAGGCCATAAATAAATATTGATTTTATATTATTTAGTGATTTCTTAGTATTATTATAACCACATCCCATCATCTATTTCATGCAAGGATGAGTGAATTGCCATCCTAAATTAGTTATATATAATCTGAGCTAGTAAACTTACAAAACTATTGAAACACATTTGTTATGTTAAGATCTGAGAAATGATTTATGTTCAATGAACTCCACTGTGGTTTAAAGATGTTTTACTTTTACCTAAATATTAGTGCTTATAGTGATATGGCTCAAAAAGCAAAATCTTCCATTTTATTATAAATAAAGTACCAAGAAGGGATTCAAACCCAGTACATGTGAAAGGTTATTAGATATAACCGTGTCTAGATTCAGATAATCTAGTGGCGCCCTGCTAGACCATATTCACTTAGTATTTGTTTAAACATGCACTTAACATCAAACCAAGGAATGAAAGTGGATAAAACCTACTGCCTGTATACCTGAGTTATATATTTATTGAATTACTAGTGTACTCACTTCACGTGATTTCATATAATACTGGTTATTAATAATTTGTTAATAATTTACTTATTTCTTTTAAATATTATGATCATTTTAAGGACTCCTTTACTCAGGTATGGTAATATTTTTTTTTTGAACTCATTAATTAGGTTACAATATATATATATATATATATATATATTAATTAGAAGGGGTTTGAACTCAGACTTTCAGCATAGACAACTTACTTGCATTTAAAAATATTACATATATATCAAATAATTTTATTTTCAGTACTTTTTTTTACAAAGGAATAAGTAATTTTAGTTTTAAAAAAATACAAATTGAATTTATTTTAGAATTAAATTAATGAATCAAATTAATGAATCTCATTTTTATAATTCAATTGAAAAATAAAAAATAGATAGAAAATCACATTAAATGATGAATATATTTTTGAGATATATATTTTCTTATTTCATACAAACTAGTACATTATTATTTTTTTATAAGAATTTGCAGTAACAACTTAGTTTTACAATGTTACACTTTAAAAGGCAAAAGACAATTTGTGATCTTAAAGAATTAATGTAAGTTAATTGTTTTAAATTACTATATATATATATATATTTTTTAAATTATATATATATATATATATATATATATATATTAAATAAGTTAAAAAATATTTAATTTTTTTTATGCAAACTACTATAGCATTTCCATTTTTACATTCATATCAGCTTAAATTTTTTATTTTTTTGTTTTTGTTTTGAGATTGCATTTAAATTCAAGAGTACTTGAAAAATATAAGCATCAATTATGATCTTACATTTCTAAAATATAAAAAATATATAATCGAATTTAACATGACTTTTACATAAGAGATTTACATATTTCTCATCTAAAAAATTAAATTTACGTTGTAAAAAGCAAATAAGTCAATAACTTATTATCATGTGCTCTAATACTTATTAAATAGATGATTTTTGTAGTTAAAGAAATGTATTTATTTAATATCCACCATCAGTTAATAAATATCAGTAATTACTCTTGTGGCGAACTGAAAAAGTTTGTTAATATTTTATTTTAAAAAAAGATTTTTAATTATCTATTTTTAATTTTGATAAATATCCGATTTTTGTCTATCATAGGCTTTTCCAAGTTAGTTTGAAAGAGTTCATAGTAATAAATGAACACATTTGCTTGCTATAGTAATAATACAGATTTGAATTTGTACTGGATAAACTTTTTATTTTCAGGCATTGATGTCTCATTTTTATAACTAGTTTGTAACTGGTCATCTTATAATAATGGTTGTTAAGAGATAAATAATGATCAAACACTCAATATCCAGAAACTCTAACTTGAAGGATTAATGAATTTTTGAACTTCTTCAACACAGTCTTTCTGATCAAACTTAATCATTGCATTAATAATGTTTTAAGTATGTAGTTTAATTAATACTAGATCAATATTAAGCCATGACTATGAAATAGTATAGGAAGTATCCTGAAGTTACTCCTTTTTTTTATCTATCAAAAAAAAACAAAACTCTAAGCATAAATCCCCATTCATGTAGAATATGTCTAATGTAGCATTTGATCTGAGCAAGAGCCATGGACTTAGATCAGTCAGTATATAAATATTTCAAAAATTTCTACTTGGCAATATAAAAACAAAATATATATTAAAAATTACATTAAATACAATATTAAGTATAATTCATAATTTATAAAAAGTATTAATGGTCAATGCATCATAGTTTGTAAATATTCTTAAATCTTGGATACAATTAATTTAATAAGAAATACTTATGGAAAGATATAACTCTCATTAAATTGTTAAGATTTTTGTTACAATTGAAAGACAAGTTTAACTTTATTTACCAAACATGTGTGTCTTAGTTCTCACCCAGTATTCTCTTTTTATAACAAACTCAGTTACTTTCTGAGCATCAGTGATGTTACTATAATCACATATACATCATTTTTAAAATGTTAAATCATTGTCATAAAGTAGTATACTATTAACCATCTATTAAATATCATTAAGTTCTTTAGATTTGCTGTTTTTATCAGGATATACATTGTGACAGTCAGATGATGTATGTTGATTTAACCCAGTTCGAATACTAGGCAAAAGTACCTCGAGGCCACCCATACGCGAGATATTAAACCAAGAATACTATGACCTCTGCCCTATTCGCCTAGTCTCGAAGCTATCATGAACCGAACAACACTATCTGGGACACGCATAGATATTTTCTTCCCGAGCCATGAGCTTAGCATCAGCGGGAGACATGGACAGAACCACCTACGGAGCTTAAATAGTTAAATTGCAAAAATACTTAGAAATATGTGTTCTGCGTGCCTAGATCATTTAAAAGTAAAACAAAGCATTGAAAGATAACTAGCAAACTCAAGCTTTTTAGTTAAATAAATATCTTTAATAAATGACATTTGAAATATTATTAATAATTTAATGGCCTTCGCTATTCCCCGAAATTTATGAATAACTAATGAGACAATGAAAACCCGATTAATATGCTTGCGGTCTAAATCTTTCCTTCCCAGTTTTATTAAACATTGTCAACTCGAATCTGTTCGATAAAGTGCAATAATAAAAATCTTTAGCAAAGCAGTTTCTAATTGCTTTGCACTAAAACAGAGTTTAAAATCATTTAAGATGTATATCGCTAAATCCGACATACGTAAGAAGCTAATGGTGGACAAAAGAAGCGTTATCGAGGGGATCAAGTTGGCAAACACAAAAAAAAGAGGAAACTTACTCGTACTAAATTTTACAAGTATGAATAGAACTGGAAAGGGATTTTTATATGAACAATTAACTAATAAACTTAACCGCAATAGAATTAAAATCTTTACACATGGGAGTAATGAAGAATAGCGAAGGAAAAGGGGTTAAATATCTAGATAGATGATCACACATACATATATCTAACTAGTCTAATAAAAATAGTTACATTATATATATCATTAAGCACACATTTCATAAATATTCAAGGAAGCAATTATAAAAAGTATGGACAAAAAGGGTAGCATAATAAATAGTTCATGAGGAGAGATATGATTACCGTCCTTATTCCTTGGTCATGTTCCATCGACGGGCGTAGCTTGATCCGTCTGATGAGATGTGTTTGTCCGGACAAGGAAAGTGGAAATCGGTAGCATGGTTTCACAAAAAGTCCTCCAGACACGGCACAGAATTCAGATGATGATTGAGTAAATACTACGGCATTTTTTTGGTATTGAGGAACCCTCGGCGGTAGACAAAGTTATTTATTTGCCTAGCCAAGCATGGTAGACTCCATCGAATTCATATAATAAAATCACAACAGGCAACAGCCAAATTTCTAAAGTTCTCCACGGAGCAATCTGACAGCCCGCAAGAATACTCTGAATGAATAATCTTTTCCAAAAGGAAAATCTGAATGACTGATCTTTTCCAAAAGGAAAATCTGAATGACTGCTCTTTTCCAAAAGGGAAATCTGATTGACTGATCTTTTTCAAAAAGGAAAATCTGAATGCCTGATCTTTTGTTCTCCCTTTTATTTATACCCTCTCTGTCAGCTACCTTCTATTGTTTGTATGATCTGAGATCTTGATAAGCCTCCCCATGCTCCTTTGTTTCAAAGTAACACCTTCTAAAAATAACTTTTACTTTTTTACTCTAAATTTCTTTCTTTAAACTTTGGGATTTTATTAATTAAAAAAAAGAAAGAGAAGGCCATCTTTAATTTGACTTGAATGGGCTTAACTAATTAAAAATATACATTCTTTTTGAAAATGTTGGTGGGCTTATCTCAAAATCAAATCATACTAAATATTTGAACAAGATTTAAAAGTAAAATACATTCTTATTTCTTTTAATACAATAAGCGTTTTATTTCAGCAGAATTTTGTATTAACTCATATATATATATATATGCTTGATGTATATATATGTTTGACTAAACGGTTTTCACAAGTAATATTTTTAACAGCATTTTAATTTACAATGGAATTTATTTAAAAGAACAAGCAAATACAAATTTAATAAACATAATTAATTTTAGCTGTAATGCAAAACCCTGCTGATATTGGCCTATAAACTTATTTTAGGTTTACAATATTAATCAAGTTTATAGGAAGATGTGAAGCATGGATTGGACTTCAGATCCATTGCTTCATTTCCCAATAGTTAGTGAGCAAAAAAAAATGTTTAAAAAAATGCTGTTGCTTCAGGTCAGAGGTAAGAATTTGTGCCAGGTGAGTTCAAGCCTACTCTTTATTTGGTGTAAAATTTAACTTGTTACTGACTAACAGTTATTCTTTCTTTTACTAAATAACTAACAGTTTATCCATAATTCAATCTGCTATATCTTAAAACGAGTCTGTGTTGTTTTAATCTAACAAGTTATGTATCTATTTTAATGCCTATATTTCCCAGGATCCGGTGGTATATACTGCCTTGTACTTTTGGACGGGTTCATGACCCTATCATTTTGGTTTACTTCTAAGTTTCCATAGTCAATGTCAGTTAGTATCCGAATCGTGCCTTGAATATCTTGCATTTGAGTGCCTATTAATATTTTCCTTATCCAGGGTGGCATGTTGTGCCTAATCATCCTTACTATCTGCATTTCTGGATAATTGAATGCACTTAGGGCTTTAATTCGATTTACCTGCCTAACAAAAAACTGAGCATAAGTCTCTTGATGGTTAGCTGGGTATCTTTCATGCATTATGGAATACATCAACCCTTCCTGCCGCTCTGCACTCCAATACATTGACAACATTGCATTCTCATATTCCATAAATGTTTGTGGTTGTATAGACAGAGTGTTCCACCAGTCTCTGGCAGACTCTTTTAAATGATGACTGGAGATCACCACTTTTTCTTGTTCTGTCATATTCTGAAATTGAAAAAACATTTTGAGACTGTCTAGGTGGTGTCTAGGGTTTCCCCCTGGTTCCCCTCTAAAACATTGTATATGTACGAATTTTGCCACAGATGTTACCGGATTAATTATTATTGGCGTAAGGATTTGGTTGCCTTGTTGCACCTGGATTGGATTCATCTGTTGATGAATGTTCATTTCCTCTTTATCCACCTTCATCTGTCCATTTTCTTCTTCCTCCTGTATTTGGTGCTTGACTGACACGTCCAAGGCATGCATATCCTTTCCTAATTCATTATCTATCAATGATTTAAGTTGTGTATCATCTTGCTTCTGTTGGGGTTGCCATTTAAAGTGAGTATCCTCGTCTGGCAATACTTTTGTTACAATAGTATGTTGGTGGAGCGCCATGTTTTCCTCCAAATGGTCCAGTCTTTGTGATGTCATATTCATGAATTGTTTTAACATGTTCATCATCATTTTGTTTTCTTGTCTCATTTCTGTGATGAGATCTTTCACATTGTTTTCTTGGTCACTATGAGTCGATGTTGCTGTATTTGGAAGGTTGAGCATTACCTCCTCATTGCTGTCATAATCTGCAACTTTCTTCGGTTGGTCCATTTTTGCCTAATATTGGCTATTTTGTTATATAACATTCACTTTGTTTGTAAAATGTGTTTGTCTTTTAATAAACAATCTGGATAAGTATATTTTTATACTAGTTATTAACACACAAAAAAAAATTATTTCTTTCTAAAATAAGTCACTATTCTAAGTTCCAACTATCTGTTTTATTTATATGTTTTCAGAAATTTAACTTTGCCTACCTTACGAGGTCCTATCTTAACCCTATGCCTATATGTATCTGTTTGTACATGAAAATATATATATATATAAAATCCTGCCATGTCTGTCTTTAATATTTATACTACATATTAGTCTCCTCACTTTATTTATTGTTATATTTCATTAAAATATCACTGCTATTTTGTCCCAATATAATTAAAATAACACACTTACAGCTTGACCTGGCTTTCTCTGACACCTGAAACAACTAAAAAATGCATTTACATTAATACAAGTATATATATAAAAAAATGTGAGCAAAATATACGTAAGTCATGTTTAAAAATTATTTTGCCTCACTATGCATACATTGTTATTTTGATCATCTACTATAGTTTGGTTTATTTGATATCCGATATGAGAGATTGCACTTGCCGACAAATTTATTTGAGAAGGGCGCCAGTCGACAAGACAATGGCCATATCAAATATACATATTAATGGATAATGATCCAAGCACACATTGATAAGGTTTATAAAGTTTAATGCGATTACAATTTATTTTGATTTTCACTTCACTTTCAAAAAAATCTCTGCATGAATAAGTAAATGGTATTTTAAATGACAATATTAAGTAAGTCTAAGATGTATAACAACTAAGTAAGGTAACATGTCTGACCTGGGTTCGAAACCACGCTACCATTTTGGTCAAGACAGAAAAAAAATTTAACCAGCCTAAAGTACGATTAACAAAACAAAATATTAATACAAAAAAACAATTAAAATAAAAGTAAAATCCCATGATAACCGCCACTCCGAATTATGAACCTGGGATTGAAACCAACTACCATTTTGGTCACACCCGAAATAGATTAACAATTATCACGCAATTTTACAGAATCACGCATTGAAATCAAAACTGTTTAAAAAACATTTATATAAAAACGGGTTTTACCGAACTATAACAAAGTGTATACCATATGCATCCATATATATGAATATGTACATCATTAAATAAGCATATATATGACTACATATAAATATACAAACAGATATACCTATACAAATATTTCTTTTATTATCATGTACATGAATTTATTAGAAAGATGTCAAATTGCCAACTGCATAATCCTATTATTTCAGGCTAGTAAACGCTGGTCACAACTATGACAGGGAAACAATGATTGCGGACATAGACCTATTATTTCAGGCTACACAGCAATCAAGAACTCTACAATGTAAGGGGTCTTCACCTAAACGGTTACTCTAAGGGTCTTCACCAAACATGGTTACTAAAAAACAAGGGCTTCACCTAACGGTTACTCAAAGGGTCTTCACCTAACGGTTACTCAATAAATGATTCAATAGCATAATCCGAAATGGAGAAAAAAAATCTTAACTAAAGGGTGGCTGACATATATGTTATAAAAAAATATATCTTTAATATATATATTTATTAACGAACATACGCATTTACTTTTCATAAAGTTGACAATTAAGTTTGTTATTATTGAAACAAAACTTATTTTATATCTATTGTTTGCACGGAACATAATTTCAAAATATTTAAAAGTGAAAAAAAAAAATTCTGCATGATTAAAATTATTGATTTAATTAAGGAAACTAACGCAGAGAAAGTGAAACACTATAGTTTGAACTTATCAAACTTTTTGATCTTACAAAAAATTTCTATTAACGAAAGAATGTTATCAATTTTAATCTTTACAAAAATTTTTACAACGGAAACATAATTCTATTATCTATTTGTACCTTTAACTAAAATGTTATATTTCGAAAAAAACATTATTATATTAAAACTTCTCAGATTTAAGCATTACTAAAGTAACATAAAGTACGAAAGCTATTTTAAGGGAGGGCGGGTGGGTATATATTTGACACTTCCGCCTCATCGAAGGTATATACTTTATACGATAAACAACAATATGGCAACTGGCCATCGACAAAACTACTCATTCGGAAAAAAAAATCTTGCTATAACTCTGATATTTATTCTCACTAATATATATATTCACTATATACAAAAAAAAAAACTAACGGAGTGTTAACTTTTCTAAATGTAAAACATTCATTTCATATATATACCAAACTCGGAAAAAAAAATTTACTTTATGACACCTTTAACTTTTTGATTAATTTTAAAAAATGACATTTGCTCACATTAGGAAACAAGACTCAGAAAAAATTATATATATATATTTTTTATATATAAATATATTAGACCAAAACAAACTTCTCAGGGTACTAAAATTTTTTTTTTTTTTTTTTTAAAAATGACATTCGTCCCACTGCGACAACTTGAAGCAAAAAATTCACGTATAACTAACAATTATTCGTGTTATCTAAAACAATCACTATATATATGCATACAAATCCGAGGACAAAAAAAAATTCTACATATATACTATTATTTAAAACATAAACGCTGCCTACAGGGTGTGGAAAATTTCGAATAGCCACACGATGGACACCAGAATGCGGAAAAAAAAAATCTACTGTGACAGTCAGATGATGTATGTTGATTTAACCCAGTTCGAATACTAGGCAAAAGTACCTCGAGGCCACCCATACGTGAGATATTAAACCAAGAATACTATGACCTCTGCCCTATTCGCCTAGTCTCGAAGCTATCATGAACCGAACAACACTATCTGAGACACGCATAGATATTTTCTTCCTGAGCCACGAGCTTAGCATCAGCGGGAGACATGGACAGAACCACCTACGGAGCTTAAATAGTTAAATTGCAAAAATACTTAGAAATATGTGTTCTGCGTGCCTGGATCATTTAAAAGTAAAACAAAGCATTGAAAGATAACTAGCAAACTCAAGCTTTTTAGTTAAATAAATATCTTTAATAAATGACATTTGAAATATTATTAATAATTTAATGGCCTTCGCTATTCCCCGAAATTTATGAATAACTAATGAGACAATGAAAACCCGATTAATATGCTTGCGATCTAAATCTTTCCTTCCCAGTTTTATTAAACATTGTCAACTCGAATCTGCTCGATAAAGTGCAATAATAAAAATCTTTCACAAAGCAGTTTCTAATTGCTTTGCACTAAAACAGAATTTAAAATCATTTAAGATGTATATCGCTAAATCCGACATACGTAAGAAGCTAATGGCGGACAAAAGAAGCGTTATCGAGGAGATCAAGTTGGCAAACACAAAAAAAAGAGGAAACTTACTCGTACTAAATTTTACAAGTATGAATAGAACTGGAAAGGGATTTTTATATGAACAATTAACTAATAAACTTAACCACAATAGAATTAAAATCTTTACACATGGGAGTAATGAAGAATAGCGAAGGAAAGGGGGTTAAATATCTAGATAGATGATCACATATACATATATCTAACTAGTCTAATAAAAATAGTTACATTATATATATCATTAAGCACACATTTCATAAATATTCAAGGAAGCAATTATAAAAAGTATGGACAAAAAGGGTAGCATAATAAATAGTTCATGAGGAGAGATATGATTACCGTCCTTATTCCTTGGTCATGTTCCATCGACGGGCGTAGCTTGATCCGTCTGATGAAATGTGTTTGTCCGGACAAGGAAAGTGGAAATTGGTAGCATGGTTTCACAAAAAGTCCTCCAGACACAGCACAGAATTCAGATGACGATTGAGTAAATACTACGGCATTTTTCTGGTATTGAAGAACCCTCGGCGGTAGACAAAGTTATTTATTTGCCTAGCCAAGCATGGTAGACTCCATCGAATTCATATAATAAAATCACAACAGGCAACAGCCAAATTTCTAAAGTTCTCCATGGAGCAATCTGACAGCCCACAAGAATACTCTGAATGAATAATCTTTTCCAAAAGGAAAATCTGAATGACTGATCTTTTCCAAAAGGAAAATCTGAATGACTGCTCTTTTCCAAAAGGGAAATCTGATTGACTGATCTTTTTCAAAAAGGAAAATCTGAATGCCTGATCTTTTGTTCTCCCTTTTATTTATACCCTCTCTGTCAGCTACCTTCTATTGTTTGTATGATCTGAGATCTTGATAAGCCTCCCCATGCTCCTTTGTTTCAAAGTAAGACCTTCTAAAAATAACTTTTACTTTTTTACCCTAAATTTCTTTCTTTAAACTTTGGGATTTTATTAATTAAAAAAAAGAAAGAGAAGGCCATCTTTAATTTGACTTGAATGGGCTTAACTAATTAAAAATACACATTCTTTTAGAAAATGTTGGTGGGCTTATCTCAAAATCAAATCATACTAAATATTTGAACAAGATTTAAAAGTAAAATACATTCTTATTTCTTTTAATACAATAAGCGTTTTATTTCAGCAGAATTTTGCATTAACTCATATATATATGCTTGACGTATATATATGTTTGACTAAACGGTTTTCACAAGTAATATTTTTAACAGCATTTTAATGTTACAATGGTCTTTATTTAAAAGAACAAGCCAATACAAATTTAATAAACGTAATTAATTTTAGCTGTAATGCAAAACCCTGCTGATATTGGCCTATAAACTTATTTTAGGTTTACAATATTAATCAAGTTTATAGGAAGATGTGAAGCATGGATTGGACTTCAGATCCACTGCTTCAACATGTAACATGATTAATTTATACATAGCATCATTCTTGAATAACATAAGTAAAGCAAATGAAACTAGTCTGTATGAAAAAATAATTAATCTCTTCTTTAATTAATAGAATACTACAATCACTTATTATATTCATATCTACAATACCCTTTTGACTGTCAAATTGCCAAAGACTAATTCTATTATACTTAAATTTATATGATTTAAATATATATATTTTTTCAGGGAAGATCTGGATGTTTCAAGTCTCTAACTTTGTAGATAAATAGAAATAGTGTTCATGAAAAATATATATAGTGAAAAAAACTGGTCTACAAAATTTTTACATTGAATGATGGTCCATGGTTAATTCATTACAGATATTTCTTTGATGTACAGTAAAAGTATTGCACACACATACATATATGGGTTTGCATGTAACATAACTCATACAAAGGTGTACATAAGAAAGGTAAATAATGCATAACACTAGCTAAACTCAATGTAAAGTATTTGAAATGCTTCATAGCTATATTATTCCAGACACACTCTCCTTTCAAATAAAGAAAGGAACGCATAAATTTTAGCACTACACTGAAATAATATAGCTATGGGGCATTTCAAATATTTTAAATATATATATATTAAATATTTTTATATCAGTTTGAACTCATATATATTTTTGTGTGTCTAAATTAACATGTGGGTTTTTTTTAGATCCTTGAATGTGGAACGTGACCCTACAGTTATGAGTAGTCTTGCAGCAGTTTATTTCAATACTGGAAGAATCAAAGAAGCTCGTGATTTATATGAAGAAATTCTTGAAAAAATGCCAGATAATTTGGAAGCCAGAGTTCATTATGTAAGTTAATATAATAATATTATTATTATTAAATATATATTTATTTAAAATTACAACAGACTCATTTTTGACATAATATTATTATTTTGTTGTGCAATAGTCACCATTTTCAGTCTATTATTATAGTCACATAAGCTTATTTTCATGCATCTTTCACATAACAAGCATTTAGCAAGTATAATAAAATAAAAGTAAAAGGTGTGGAACAAATAAACATATCCATGTTTAATCTCCAATTAAAAAATCAAAATTCAATCAGTATACAATTTTCTGTATGTATATATATATATATTGTAACGATATATAAATATGTCGTTACATTTATTTAAAATAAAAACTTAAAAGTTCGCAAATAAAAGGAAAAAACTAAACGCTAAAATTAAAATGTTTGTTAAACATATATATATTCGCACAGATGCTAAACTTTAAAAATATTTTTTTCATAAACAAAAAAAAAAAAGTATTTGAACGTATTTTTTTTAATAAAAAAATACAAGGTTGAAATATAAAAATATTTTAATAAAAAAATAACGTAAGTTAAAGTAAAAACAGGTATTAATTAATTCCTGTAATCTGTAAATGGAAATGATGTTTATTAATTATCTAAAAGCTGTGTAATTAAAAAGTCAGATGAAAAGTTAGATAAGAGAAGAAAGAAATTTTAGCTTGACCAATGGAAGCACTAAGCCTTGGCTCGGACCCTAACGAAAGTGATAGACTAGTGACGTTTTGTTCATTGAATCCTTGTGGATAATATAAAAAGGGAAATACAGTTTTTTCTGACAGTTCCAGCATTGTGTGTTTGAGAGATGTGGTATGACGCACATACCACACTCTCTATAAAAAAAAAAAAATGAAAAGACTGTGATACCTTGAACCAGCTATTGCCATCTCCAGAACATTACCTTCCAACGGAGGCATCACGGGAATTGAAAGCAGAGGCCTGGACTCTTATACCATAAGCTATATGAAATGAACAATTGTTAAAATCAATCAAGAACTTTCGTCAAGTTTTACAAATTGATAAACAAGCCAACTGAAAGTTAAAACGGACTCTTATCTGACTTTTGTAAGTTTTTAAATCAAATTAATAATGTTTAATTTTATATGTTTTCCGATTGATAAACATCATTTCATTTTTTTTTTTTTCTTATTGTAAAGATTAGTTAAATGTATGAAATTTAAGTTGTTTATAGATGCTTGCATGGATTCGTTTGCGGTTAATTATATTTTGGTTTTCATATTTGATCAAAATATATAGACATTCGATAAATAATGATACCTTACGGTGAGTATCTAAAATGTATTTATTCGGATGTCTTTTAAGTTATTGGTGACAACGCAAGTATCTTATGGTGAATACTATTGGGTTACTTATAAGTTTTCCTCTGCGATTGTCGGTATCAATAATTTTGTATTTTGATCGTTTATGTTTATTTTGAAATGTTTTTGACCGTGGAATCTATGTAATCGATCTATACCCAACATTTTTAAACAAATCTGTGCGAACGTATTTAAATGTTAAAATTAAGTCGGGCGTGAATGGCTATATAGTTTGTAAAGTTATATTAAGGGAGGGTAATCTTAGGTTATTCATTTCGTAGTTGAATTGGTTCAATGGATTGGATATATTTGTGTAATTAGTAGATGTAGTATGAGGTCTGCTACGGGCAGGATTATAGATATACGCCACACACCCTCTGTTTGCCTATGGATGGGTTTGTAAGTCGGCAGAAGACCGCAGTCCATTCCTATGGAGTTTTTTGTTTATTGATCTACTTGCCAACAGATGTCACATTCCTGTTGGTGGAGAGTCAATCTCTTCTCTATTTCTACTTATTGTTCAGATGTACATTCCTGACAATATAGTATTTTGTGTTGTCGTATCATGCTACATTGAATACATGAATGTATCAGATGGATTGGCGCCAGTTGATTGCGAAATTTGTTGCCTAAGGTTAAATCAGGGAAGAATATTTTCTTTTCAAATGCAGACCTATGTAGTCCATTCATACTCGACCCTCTAAATAAATAGTAAACTCATTATTTGCAATCTACTTAAATTTAGAATTAAAGATCAATATAAAATTATAAACGTTAAATTTATTCCTCAAAATTTAAATATTATTTTATATGTGCGTAAATAAATATTTTTATGTGTTAATTTCTGGCAGTGGCTTTTATTCTTTTATAGTTAAGATATAAAATTTATAGATTTTTATCTCTGCGTCTCCGCTGAGCTAGTGACTTGGGCTAACGGTCGGAATATTTAAAGAAAGTGGAATCTTAACAGCGCGTATCTGCCTACTTTATAAATTTTTCTAGGCTCAAATGCCTAGATGGCGCCCTTTGTAGTGCAGATATTGTTTTTGCGGTTAGATTCGATCTTCACTTTCATTTCGATCGTTATAATATATATATATATAGGTAGTTAGCAATTTAACTAGAGGGTAAAAAAATAGAAAACTGCTCAAACTCTCATCATTTTTGTCAATTTATTCATTTTTTCACAGTTTCTTTATGATAGAATGTTGAAAAGGGAGGTCTTCACTCTATTATTATTGTATTTAAAAATCACTGCTTTACCTTTCTTACTAGCAAACAATAGGAAAAATAATCACTTAACGACAGAGCAAAGATTTACTATTCCTATAACTAGAAGAACTAAAGATACCAAAATGCATAGATACTGATAACTGGTTTCAAATCTATATCACTATACAAATAAATGAGATTGGATTTGAAAACATTATTGTGTTTTTATTTTGGACTTGTAGTTTTACAGTTAACTAAAAAAGTAAAAGGTGGCTACTGGAGGGCTGGATTATATCTTAAGATTAGGTGCAATGCTCTCACATAAAAAATTTCTCACTGAGGAAAGCCACAAACTAGAAGCTAGTCTGGAATATTGTATGATAGGCAAAACTCTCTCCATACAGTAGTGCCACTCTAAGCAAGACAGAGTAATCAATGGATGCCAGAAGGCTTGTGCATAAAATCCCTATCTAGTGCCTACTCATCCAATATCCCCAAACTAGTTTCTGGCTTATGGCCTTCATCAGTGAGGAGCCTTGGATCTGAGAGCACTGCACCTAGATCTTAGGATCTAATGCAACCCTCCAGCAGCCACCTTTTAATAGGCACTAGATAGGGTTTTTATACACTAACCTTCTTGCATCCATTGGTTACTCTAAATTGCACTGGATGGCACTACTGTATTGAGAATTTTGCCTGTTTTAACAGCTTGTGTAAGCATAGAAAATAATGATCATGTGGTGTTTGGTGGTTTAATACCAATTCTGCCCATAGAGTGATGGTAGCTGTGGCTGTTAAAGAACCAAAAAGCTCAAAATGTATAGATACTGAACTGATTTCAAATCTGTATGAC
This sequence comes from Epiperipatus broadwayi, assembly GCA_028023455.1. Lineage (NCBI taxonomy): Eukaryota > Metazoa > Onychophora > Udeonychophora > Euonychophora > Peripatidae > Epiperipatus > Epiperipatus broadwayi. Next base: position 196,767 of record JAQFVV010000098.1, on the reverse strand, counting down.
TATACAAGTGAATGAATGAGTTTGGATTGAAAACATTGTGTTTTCATTTTGGACTTGTAGCTTTATAGTTAACTAAAAAAGTAAAAGATGGCTGCTGGAGAGTTGCATTAAATCCTAAGATACTCTTAGATCTAAGGCTCATCACTGATGAAAATTACAAGCTAGAAACTAGTCTGAGAATATTAGATGAGTAGATGCTAGATAGGGATTTTATGCATAAACCTTCTTGCATTTCATTAATTACTCTGGTTTACACTAGGTGGCACCATTATATGGAGAGTTTTGCCTCTATTTTAGAAGGAGTAAGTACTTAGCTAATTTGATGCTTTTATAAATATTATTATGCTAACAAGTCACTTCATGTTTGAACTTTTTAGGCTAATAGAGTTTGGTACAATATAATAAGTAAAAATACTTGTGGCTGTTTTGCCCTGCATGGTTTAGGGTAGCAGTAAATGCTAGATTCTGGATATAAGATTCATGGATCAATTGCCATCTTGGCATTTTTGGTGCTCAAACTGCTTATGAACTTCTTAGCAATAAAGCTATTTGATTATTTTATTTAATCATTGTTTACCAGTTGGGGGATATTGGATGAGTAGACACTAGATGGGGATTTTATGCACAAGCCTTCTGGAATCCATTGATTACTCTGGCTTGCATTGAGTGGAAATACTGTATGGAAAGTTTTGCCTGTTTTAATTTAGTTCTGAGTCTTTTCACTCTATTCAATCACATGAGACTTTTCAAAACAGGTAATGCAACTTGAAAAACTACACCAAATTACTTTTTGATTTAATCTTTCAAAGCTAGTTCGATTTCACTCACATAATTATATCATTGATAAAATAAACCAAATAAAGTTTATATGTAAATGTAACATGACCTGTTTACTTAATGCAACATCCTTACAGAAACTATTCCTCATTCAATATATTTATGCTATTAGAATGTTGTTCATTCTTCTGCTGATTTTAAACTATAAATCAATTGCAATGTTATGTTTAATTCTCTTGAAAGTCATGCTAAAAATTGTAAATGAGTTCTTAAAAGTTTATACATTATATAAATAAGATTTGGCTTTCTTCGTGATCTTTGTATTAATTTTTTGTGAAAAGTATATGGCAGTCTATTGAAATCAAAAAATGCAGCATCTAACAAAAGTTAAATCATCTCTGAATTATGACAATAAAGTTGCAAAATATTTCCCCCTGAAGTTTTTTAATGTTGTTTTAACATTAGGGTGAATTTTTACAAGTTATCAAAAAAAAAGCTTAACTCATTAGACATCATTCAGCAAAACTAGAGTGCTTCTTTAAAAATATTTATAAATAAAATTAAAAATAAATCCTAGATATGGCATAGAATAAAATATCTTTATATAACAACAAAATAATATATGACAATGTCAGTAATATACTCATATAATCATAACATATAAAAGTTCTTTTTGGCAATTTTTAAATTTTTACCCTTTTCAATATGTCTTGGTTAACTACAAAAATAACCTATATTGCATACATAGTGACATCTACCGGCTCCACATAATTTTTGTAGTTAACCAAGACATATTTTTTCCTTGTATTTTTTATTTAAACTCTACCCTATGTACTTATCAGCTATCATATGACCTAGTATCAAAATCAGATCTGTATACAGGTAAACATAATCATTTGTCTAATAGCTTTAAACACAATTAGCCATTTAAAGTTCTGAAAATCATAAAAATTATATTTTACTATATAGCATCAATTTAATTTCATAGCATAAATATGAGGATCCCTAAAATTAACTTGTCTATTATTCACTAGATAACATTACATTGTAACAGAAATTGGGATTAAAATCAGTGAAGAAAAATCAAAAGTAATGATGTTAAATGCTGGGGAAAGAAGAGAGAAAGATGTTTTATTGGGGATATAAAGTTAAATGTGATGAATAGATATAACTATTCAGGAATTGTCATAAGTAATCAGAGAATTTGTTTGGATAAATGGGAGAAAAAAATGATAAATGAAGCAAAGAAAAAAAAGGGACTAATAAATTAACAGTATTTTCATATAATAAATATGATGTAATAAGAATTGTATGGAAGGGAATGTCAGTATCAGGATTAACTTATGGTAATGATGTATTATGTGTTAGTAAAGGGGTGTAAGATTACTTAGAAAAAATACAAAGAGAAGTAGAAAGACATGCATTAGATGCAGATGTGTGGATGGCAAAGGAGGCAATTCATGGAGCAATGGAATGGTCAAGTTTTTATATGAAAGATGTTAAAAGCAAAATAAAAATGTTCAATAGATTGTAATTTATGGATAGTAAGACAGTACCCAAAATAGCATTTAATTGGGTTACAAGTAAAGGACAGGGAACAAGATGGATGAGAAAGATAGTATGGTATGCAGAAGATTTGGATAAAGACTTTATGTCTATATACTTGTACAAAAGGTGGAATGATTGTGTTAGGAGGATTTTTGAGTGTTATAGTGGCAAAGAATTGGATAGAAGAATAAATGCATTAATAAAAATAGGGAGTTGGAGAACTTGTAGGGAGAGTAAAAAAAAGTTTAAATATATATAAAGGAAAGCAGAATATTGGGTGTGAGTTATTTTATGATAATAGCAAGGAAAGTGGTTTACTGTTTAAGGCAATTGTTAGCAACAAGGAAATATACATCTAAATGGCAAAATGTGGGTGATTTAGTTTGCAAATTATGTAAGGAAGGCATGAAAAATATTAGGCATCTGCTAATTAAATGTAAAATCTTACAAACAGAAAGGATACAAATAATGAAGTTGTGGGAGAATAAATGTAAACAAAGTGATTATACAAAAAGTGAGTTCTTGGTTTTTATAATGGGTTTGGAAAAAGATAAGGATAATCTAGATATAAAGGCCATAGAGTTGACAATGATGATAATGTGAAATGGGATGGAGCTGAATAGAGAGAAATATTTGAAAAATAATATGGAGAATGAAAAGGGGAGGTAAGATTGCTAACAAATTTATCTGGGATAGTAGCTGTGAGTTTTCTGATTTTGATAAAGGAGAATCCCTAGTACATCACATTGCATTGCATCACACAAGCAGAAAGGATACAAATATTGGAGATGAAGGAGAATAAATATAGAGCAAGTGATTATATGAAAAGAGGATCCTTGGTCTTTATGCAGGAACTGGAAAATGATAAAGTGGATATAAATACAAAGGTCATGGAGTCAACAAAGATGATGTAGAAATGGGATAGAGCAGGATAGAGAAGAATATGGTGGAAACTTAAGATGAGAGTAGAACGGGAAGATAGAAGGGCTAACAGGATTTTCTTGGGCATATTGGGTGAGAAATTCCTGACTTCAATAAAGAAGTAGCCCAGGATTTTCTTGGGCATATTGGGTGAGGAAAGAAGTAGCCATATCACATCAAATCACAGCATAAATTTAAATTGAATATTGGCTAAATTTGTTAAATTAAAAAGTAAGGAACACCCTATAATTTTACATAAATATATATTTTTAAAACACTTTTCTTCTTTGCACTATTAATAATCTATGTATATATATATAGCTATATTGGGCATGGAGATTATTATTTTTTCTGCTATGAATACAAATAAATCAAATTTTGCTTTGCCTGAAAATAATTCAGTATGTGATATTTAAAAACAAAGAAATACATGTCTATTATTGCATTGGACATTTGAATTAATTGCTAGTTAGAACCTACTTCCATAAAGCTAAAAAAAATATTACATTAACTATATAAATGTTAAAATATTTCTCAATAATAATTTGATTTTAAAAAAGTATCAAGTAAATTATATTCTATTCATTAGAAATTTAACTGTAAAAAAAATTCACTTCCTAATATTCTAGAAAAAAATATAATTTGTTACTATATATTTCTAATTGACAATCAAAACTTTATAAGCTAACATTTTTTATTCGGTGATGAACCCAATGACTCCTAATTATAGTTATAAAATGTAACAATAATACACCTGGGTCTCATTTTATGTGGTAGATAGGTTCCTCAGAAAATGTGCACAAAAGAAATTGCCCAAAAATAGACTTAATTTACCTTGAAAAATGGGGGATACATATTGTAATTTTCCAGACATCACATAAAAGCAAAGCAGCAATGTAAAATTACTTTAAAATTCACATTAAAAAAAATAAAATAAAATATGACTAATAAAAAATTTCAAATTTGAAAAAAATTGATACAAAAAAAATTTTTTATTAACTACAGTATTTAATTTTATTCAAAACAATATATTTTTATGCGTAATTTACACATTTTTCACATTTGTCACAAGAGGAAGTACAACTAGCACCAACTTTATTTTTTTAAATTGGTCTTATAGTGGATTCACCCAAACTAAAACATTTTCCAATCGCTGTTGATCCTTCCCATTTCACTAAGCGATCTAAAATTGAAATTTTTGTTTCCAAAGAAATTAATTTTCTTGGGTGTTTTTTCCTCTGCGTTAGAGTAAACTAAAAGTTTAAAATAAAAATAAGAACTTAGACTTATGATAATAAACAGACACTGACTCACCACTGTTGGGCAAAATTTAATTAAAACTAACAATTAAAAATTAAATTCTTATTTTTATCTTTAATTTTTTAATTTCAATTCCATTTAAAAATCAAATTTTATCATTTTACATCATGTTACATAATTTTTAAATTGTTAATTACAATTAAAAATCAGATTTTAATAGTCAAATTTAATTGTGCCCACCGCTATTACTCACTTTTTAAAAATAAACTTGCGGATGCTAAATGATTAATTGATTACGTACTCTTTTTTAAAAAAGCAAAAATAGAATGTGATTCAAAATGCAAAAACAACAACACGCGTAGTATCATCTATAATGTTTGAACAGATTTATATTACAATCTTGTAAAATTTAATGTGTGTATATAAAATGGGGAAATCCTGATTCTAAGTGAATTATGAACTTCTTTATTGCATAAAATCTATTACAGTACTATTATAAAGCTGAAAATATTGAAATTATTAGATGGAAGTCACACTCCGATAATGCGCTATTACTTTAAATATGATGTGAGTGCATGAAATTTATAATATTTAAAGTAATAGCGCATTATCAGAGCTCACTTCTGATCGAATAATTTTTATCCCATAAAAGAAAACCACATTCAAAAATATTAAGAAAAAACATGAATCGCATAACTTCAAAATCACATTAAATAAATAGCATAAAATGAGACCCAGGTGTATTATATTTACAGATCCTCCCCTTATCCCAAATAGCATTGATAACTAAATGAGTTGTCTACATTATAGAAAGAATAAAGCCTCTAATCTATTGTTAATATTTATTGTAACTTTGAATAAAAAATTGATATTACATGTTAATGCATATTAAATCCATATAGAGTTATAACCTATCCATATAATGCATATTAAATCCATGTAGAGTTATAACCTATCCATATTCCTGAAATAATTTTTGGCTTATTGTTTTTATCAGTGAGTAGCTTGGGCCTGGATCTAATGCATCTGGACCTTTTGAATGTAATTTATGTTTTATACAGCAATAGTGGAATAAAATGGAACTTGCTCATATAAAGCATGTGTGGAATCATGATGGGTTTTTTGGTTCTATTTCATAAGACTAAAGTGCATAGTTATTTTAAAAAGAATTTATATATATATATATATATATATATATAAATTCTTTTTAAAAAACATTGACTATCACAGTATCACAGTGTATATATATATATATATATATATATATAACACTGTGATAGTCAATGTTTTTTGATATCATAGCTAGTCTTTTGTATTTAGCAGGCTCTGAATGTACTACTTATAAAAGTTTAATACAAGTTTATTTATCAACATAGATGGGCAATCAATTTTAGTGTTGTGTTTTTTTTACAATCCCACACTTCTACAAGAAAGTTGTTTTTTTTTAAGGCAAGGCCTCATACACCTAGATCTAGTCTTGATGTTTAAAAGACTTTAAATTTGCCAAAAAGTTGTTTCTTGAAATTAAAACATTACATGCTGGCCTCAAATATATTTAGGAATCTTTTTTTTTTTTGGAAACTATGTACATTCTGTGTAAATGTAAATAAGAAATATTAACACATGTATTTAATAGACAATTGATTTTTTTTTGTTTGCTTTTTAATAGTATCCTTTTAAAAAACAGTTTTTATTAATAAAAACAAAGCTAAAATTTGATTTGCTTTATTATTAATAGTAATAGGCATATAGCTTTATTATAATCTGACTGATCTGCTAAAGTTACAAATGTGGATTTGATATGATATATGTTCATTTTTCATGTATAGTCAAAAAGCATTATGAATTGTTTTCTTCTTGTCCCTTCTATTTGGAAATGTTATATTCTGAATTCTCATTTATGATTAGTAATTTAATAATCAAATGTAACTACTTTCTATATGCCATTCTGTGAGTTCACAGTGCTTTTTTGGTTGTTTGTTTATTTGTATCTTTATATGATTTGTTAAACAGTATATTATTTTATAATATGAATATTAAAATTTACTTTTCACAATTTTAAATAGTGAATGTTAATTTTGAATTGTATTAATTCTAAATCTAAATCCCATTTAATGTTGATAGGCTCAAGGTCCATTTTGATGATTATACAATTCTTACATGTGCATAAGTGGCAAGCATTTGAGGATGACAAAATTGGCTAAAATTTAGATCATAAAAGTTTTGTGTTTTTCTTTGTTGAAATCAGACTTCAACATATCATTTAGTTAAATGTTTATGTAATATAGGGTATATGAGCACAGACTTTCACATGACCCACCACTCTCCACTCTATCTAATAACACTGATACACTCAAGCACATATATGCTGAAAAGATAAGATAGAGTGGAGAGTGGTGGGTCATGTGAAAGTCTGTGCTCATATACCCTATATTACATATATAGACACATGGTATATATTAAGCCTGTGTTTCAGTTATTAAATGTTTATATAATAGAACTTCATTATACTCTACATTTTAAAAAACCTTAATCATTTAAAATAATGTAATATTATGTTGCATTTTATATCTTACAGTTAGTATTAATACCATTAAATATAACCATAGTATAACACTTATCTTGCATTTATTTCTGATTCCACTGTTAGCTACAATTTGATCTTGATCTAAGGTTAAAAGCCCATAATTTTAACAAAACTATCAGGTGCAAAATACTATAAATTAAAATCAGAAAAATGGTGCAAGTCTTTGCATACATATTTAAAAAAAAGATTGCTTATATTTTTTATTTTATACCTGTTTTTCTGTAAAAAAAAAAAAAAAATTAGTTTATAATTTTTTATAAAAATTTGCATTTTCATTAATTAATGCTAATGCTACTATTTAAAATTTATAATCAGACATGTTGTTGTCTAAATTAACATTATGGCTTTTGAAACTTCATCAAAAGACTTGTTTTTGGGAGAAGTCATGGCAAAATATGCTACTACATAGAACTGCAAAATTCGTAGGGTCAGGCTTGATAGATTCTAAATAAACAATTTATCATTTAATATTATAATATAGGGTATATGAGCACAGACTTTCACACCACCCACCTCTCTCCACTCTATCTAATAACACTGATACACCTAAACACATATATGCTGAAAAGATAAATAATCACCAATACGCGTATTTCATGCTAAACCAGCAATCATCAGTTGGTCCAGACTATCATCTTTACACACATATATAGTATAAGTGCTCAGATATATATTAAGATAGACTATCCTCATAGTTTAATGGACAGGCTTCAATCCACTCCACACTCCAACTCTTCAACCGTCCATCCAATTGAAAATCTGATGATGGAATGCTCAAAGCATATAAAATTTATTTGTTTATTTCTCTCTATATATATAGTTAAAGGAGATTGTATTGACAACAAATTGAAAGTGTTGATTGTTTCTAATATTGGGATTGCCTAAGTGTTGACTGAATTTTAATGATGTATATATTCTGGGCTTTCGGTGATAGTTCGTAATCATCTCCAAATGGTTAGTTATGAATGATGCAATATTTTTTTCTAATTGAATTTTCTATAAGATTAGATTGTTCACGAAATAAATAATTTTAAAAATTAGTAAAATTTTACATAATAATTACGTGACTTCTTTTTTATTTTCTACCTATAATACAATAAACTTATGTTTTATTGTGTATATTAATATTTCATGATCATTTGAGTTATTCTTTTTTAATAACTTAGTTTATATATTTAAATTTTAATATTGTTTTATATATATTATTCAATTATTTCTGATGATGTTATTTATTTTTTTGTTTGTGAAAATGTGTATGCATGGTTTATTGGCAATTTTTAATTCTTTATTAACTTTACTTAGTCTATATTTATTATAGGCTAAATAAACTTTATTTTGAAATTAAAGTATTATTATTTTCATTATCATCATCATTAGATGTCATTTATAAGTAAGTTTCATTATCATAACTTCAAAAAAGAGACTTTTTTTAAAACTATAAATGCAGCAATAAATATATATTACACATTAAGTCTTCCCGAAGTGCCATATTTTAACCTTTTCTACAGCAAACTTTTCTTTCCGAAAGAGTTTTAAATTTCCACCGACTGTAACTCCCTACTGTATTCTATCCTGATATATTATGCCAATGAAAGCAATCAATATAAAACCTCTTAAAAGTTTAAGAAAATTTCTATAACATAAATTAGAACTCTTTTACAAACTTTATATTCATATATATATGTACTTGTACATATATATATTAAAATTTTAATCAAAAAATTACTTTAATATAACTATGTATTCTATTGTTATTATTGTTGTTGTTTGAATGCATATATGTATATATAAAAACAAACATTTATATACAAAAACAGTAATATGTTTATTTGTACCTCAGGCACAAGTTTTAATGAAGGAAGAAGAATACGCGGAGTCAGAGGCCTTGCTAAAAGCTGTTATTGCAGAAAACAAGACTCATTTGGATGCTTTACATCAGTTATCCAATTTGTATGCATTTCTGAAAAGACACCCAGAGGTAATTTAGTAATTAATTAGCTATCAACACTTTTACAATTTTAAAAGTTAGGCATTAAAAAGGCAGCTCTCAAACTAAACAAAATAAATAATTAAGCAAATGCCAGAAGCTCAATTTTAAGGATCTTTCACTTAGCATAAATAAATAAATAATTTGCAGAAATTAATTAATGTTTGAATGAAGAAGGTCATTGGCTGCCATCTTGTAACTTTAGCAGTGCCTAAAGGGGAGGGGGAGTTGGTTGAATTAAATTGAATTTTCGAAGACTTTTAGATTTTAGTTTTATAAAATTAATTTAAAAATAAATTATATAAATTGCTTATTTATTACAAGTAGAAATTTAGTATCTAAATAAAACTGAATTATAATAAAATAAATTCGAAAGCCACAAATTATTTTTTGCTTATAATTTGATAAAGTATTTTTATGAAGAAAAAAGTGCACGTAATTTTCTAATGCATAGCATTACTTCTATCTATTTTGTATAATTAAGGCTTGAATTTTCAATTGAAGAGAAAAAACATTTGAATAAAAAATTGCTTATTCAATGAAAATTTTTAAATATTTAAATAAAATTTCCATTAAGTAAATTGTGAATCAAGGCTAATCAAAGATTTTAAATATATGTATCCTTTTTCATCTGTATATCTACTTTTTTATATCACTATCCATATAGACAGATCATCATTATATTAATAATATAACCTTATGACTGTTTATAACCATTAGAATGTCAGGTGGAAAGAAAAGGATAGAAAAATAGAATATTAAGTGTCTCTGTGATACACAAATATACTCATACATATCACATGCTGTGTGTTTTAGCATATTTATGTAATACTTTATGATGCTAGGTGTACCTGATGCTGCTTGTGAACTTCTAATTGAACAATCTGTTTCCAGTTTTATTCTAGCAATCAGCATTTTATTATTATATAATACAGTATGTTTGAGGTAGTAGTTATAATATAAATAAGAGCAACATTAATCCCCCAAACGACAGTCAAATTCATTATAAAATATTTTTATAAAAAGGCTGATACATATCCATTCATTTTATACACCCAATTAAATAATGTTTCCTTATAATCATAGGGCTAATAAAATCAAATTCAATTAATTTTAGTATAATTACCTATCTGTAATATGTTGCAGCAGTAGATAGATAATTACATTTAAATCAATTAAATAAATATATAACTTCACTAAAACAACTTAGACTCAGAACTTATGAGTTTAAGACGACTATTTTAAACTATATATTTGCTTAAATATCATAATAATAGTAAAATCATGATCAAAGTAATTGTCATGCATAAACTGCCAGAAGGTATGTTAAAGTCTAAGCCAAAAGTGTGTTATCATTTTGCAGGAAAATTATTAAAAATTTATAAACTAAGAATGGGTAGAGATAATCATAAAGCATTTATAAAATAGAAACAAGACTTCTCACTTCAAATGACAATATATGTTAACCATATTTAAAATGAATTAGCTCAGAAAATTAACCTATCCAAAGTATAACAAATCTTTTCGGATAACTCAATTTCCCTGTAGCAATGAGTTATGTTGAAACAGATTTTCTTCCACCAATCAAAATAAAAAATTAATGATTATTTGAATGGCAAGTATTCTTAGATATCAATCTTAACAATGAAAACAATCAGTACAATGAATAATATGCATTCAATTTCAGTAAAAATATTTAAGTCACAATATAATTTTTTCTACATAATGATTCTTAGTTGCCATCTTCTTAATCTGTCATTTTTATTGCAGTCTGCTTTCATGTTGAGTCTAATTGTCATTATATCTGATGGTATCAAAATTGTTTCTAAATATTCCAAAGTTGAAGTAAATTCAACAGAAAAATGTCATACAAATATGTGCAAGCTTAAAATATTTTAAGCAGTTAGTTCATAGACAATCCAGTATCAACTAATTGCTTAAAAATATTTAGCTGCTTGGTAATACTAAACTAATCAAAAACTATTGTACAGATTCAAATCTCAGCTCTTAGCATGGCAAGTGAGGTACAAGGGGGGGGGGGGGGGGGGATATATATATATATATATATATATATATATATATATATATATATATATATATATATATATATATATATATATATAATATTTAAATACATGTATATTTTCTATACTAAACTGTAGGGGATTTGGAAATCTGAGCTCAAGTTCCTTTATAATATATATAATAAAATAATACTTATATCAAAGTTTAATTATAAAATTTTAATAATATAACTGTACTGAGTATGAATATGATGCGAAAACGATTTTTTATATTATTAAAAGTGTATATTTAAACTCTGTATAAATATTATTTTATATTATTATCTAGAATGTCAGAGTTTGGGAATGTAATTATATATATATATAATGATTTTAATAAATATACAAATTATTTTAGACTTAACATATACGTAATGTTAAGTCTATAAATGTATTTCATAGAACAAACAAGTTTGAATGCATTACTTAGGTGATTTACTAACAAGTTCCCTAAAGAATCATTTTTTAAATAAACCCGTAAATAACAGACACTTTTTGTTACATCAATTCCAGTCTATCTTGTCAGATAAAAGATGGTCAGAAACTTAAATGCTTTACTAAGATAATTTACAAGTAAGATCCCTTAAGAATTATTTTTTTAATAAATCTGTAAATAATTGCCACTTTTTGTTTTATCATCTTTTATCTAAACAGATTGGCAATGACATAACAAAAGGTGTTCAATATTTACAAGTGTATTCAAAAAAAATTCTTTAGAGATCTTACTGGTTTTTAGTAACATTATGAACTTACTGTACATTCCATGAAATATATATTACGTTTGTAAACATCTATGTGTGTGCCTTTGTTATGTTTTGTTAATATCTATATAAAATTCTTTGAATTATTGTATCTAATTTTTTAATTACTTGCACATTTTTTTAGAAATAAATTTTGGAAATTAATGATTTGACCTTAGAATAAATCTTTTTCATTAAATTGCAACTGTAATTTTTATTATGTATGTTCTAAAACTGCCTTATAATTGATTATTTATTTATTCGTGTGAGAGGCGAAAAAAGAATGAATTTTCCTTTTTGAATAATTGCTTTTTTCGTAAGTAAAAGACTTTTAGCTAAAAAAGAAAGTCAACTTGGTACAAAATTTAACAAACTTATAAAAATACTGTATAACTTTTGCTTTTAAAGATTTTTTTTTTCATTTTACTACATGGTCAAATTTTTCAAGGTCTTTTTTATTATTTCTAAAAAAAAAAAAAAATGTGGCGAAATTTATCTCTCTTTTTATAGATATAAAAGGCTTTTGCATTTTATAAGATTACAAATGAGAAAATTGAATAAATATACTGACTTGATTGTTTAATTTGATTTCTAATGATGAAATTGTGGAATCAAACACATCGTATGAATGATAACAACGTTTTTTTAAAAATCCACAATCTTTTATGTAATAAAATACAATATATATATATATATATCATGAACATGATTGTATTGATATATTTTATTGTTTTATAGTACACTTTTTAAGATCCAAACATCAGAATAGAAAGCATCATTTAATATAAAAATTCAGATTATCCTTTCTCACTGTACGGACGTTTTATAATAATTTATCTTTGTCATATGAGTTTGAAATTTGAACTGATTTTCTCATCAGAATGATAATTCCACATCTATATTTTCCAACCATAAATACTACTTATTTATTTATAAAGTTTGAATAAAGCAGGCTAAGTTTAAACCAAGAAAAAGCTGCTGCGGGCAAGATTTATCTTTTCAAGTCATATTGAAAAAGGCTCTCAAATTATGTTAAAAAATATTGTCATTTTTATTGGTCTAATCTCATGCCTATGATTCTGTTAGGAAAAATGGTCTTATTCTAAAAGTATCTAAAATCTTTAAACGCAATGATTTACTTGTAAAATATTCTCTAAGAAAAATTTAAGTGTCTAAATAATAATCAAGATAGACACGCATTTTTTTAGAACATTTTTTTTACAAAATTCAATTCTTTCACAATTGGAAGAAATTTATTTAAGTTAAAGATATTTGTTTGACTTCTCAAAAAAGGACTTTTCTTAAAGTAGAAATGGCTCACAATAATAATACAAAAGGACTGGGTTTTTCTTTTCGAAGACTTGAGTTCTTATTCTTAATTTTCATCTAAACAAAGCTTATGAAAATAATTTACTGAAACATAATCCTATCCCAAATTATTTAGAAGTGACCTTGAACTATAGCCTAAATTATTTTCCTCATTTACATAGGATTTGAGGAAAATACTTTATAAACACTAGAATGTTCTATCTGGTGAATATTATTACCCTTATTTGGAAAAAAGTTTTAATACTTAATTTCTGGATACTCATTTCTTATATTACCATGAGAAATATTACTAGTATACTCAAGTTTACTTCTTTATACTGATTCTTTGTTTCTTTACATATTTGTGTACCAAATATTAAAGCTGTTTCTATAGAAAATGAATAAAATGCTATTAAGCAGATTGGATCTGCTAACAATTCAAAATATAATTTTTCCACCTAATGCTCATGCCAAATCAAAATCCCCTTTTTGGATATTCAACCAAGTATCATCAAACAAAGGATTATAATAGAAAAACTTGAATTCTTATGATATTCCAAACAAATTTCTTTTTGCAGATCTAACAATAAAATCAACTGAATTTGATTTTCCTAGATACAAGTGGGGTATTGTCAATCAAGACAGCTTACCGTCATTGCACTTTTTATTTCATATATGGAATTTATGATTTGTGTAAATGTCAGCAAAAACTACGAGTCATGTAGTTAGTGTCTGTTGAATCTGTAGTTATTTACAGAGACAAAATTGAAGATCTTAATAAAAGATGCCGATAAATCTATTTTCTGGTTAAAATATTTACAAATTCCTTTATTATATTTATTTAATAGTTAAGCTGTCAAAAAAAATCCATGTGCTAAATAAATAAATGTTCTTCTGAAGGCTTGTGATGATGGTGTTCTAGCTGTATTTTTATATTGGACTATTTCCATCATCTAATATGTGTGTTGAATGTCTTTAGAAAAGTTTAATTTTTAGTGAAATATTCCAAATGCATTCAACTGTTAGTAATATCACAGAAAACAGATTAGTATATGCACCAACTGTTAGTAATATCACAGCAAACAAATGTTAGTAATATCACAGCAAACAGGTTAGTATATGCACTAACTGTTAGTAATATCACAGCAAACAGGTTAGTATATACACAATGTTTCGAGAGGTATTTTTCTCCTCTCTTCTTCAGGTGTTGCTGGCCTGACCAGTGATAGTACTAGCATGGGATTCGAACCTGGGCCCTTAGAATCTTGATAATTGAATTTTAAGGTAATGCTCTAACCAACTGAGCCATCCTGCCAAAGGCAACAGTATGCAGTAATTTCATATACTTATCTATGAGGTTTCTCCTGATTTCTCCACTTTTTTCCTCAGAGCAAAGCTGATTAGTGGTTTCCATACATTATGTATAGTCACACTAGGTTGGCTAATGGGATTTTTTGCCATTGTCATGTGAGCAGCTTCTTTAAATTTTCTTCTTTGTACCAGAAGAGAAAAAACAGATGTGTCTAAGGTAGCAAACCATGTATGGACCAATGAACATATGTTCGATTGGGAAAATACACAAATATTGGACAAAGAAGAAAAGGTACAAAGAAGAAAATTTAAAGAAGCTGCTCACATGACAATGGCAAAAAATCCCATTAGCCAACCTAGTGTGACTATACATGATGTATAGAAACCACTAATCAGCTTTGCTCTGAGGAAAAAAGTGGAGAAATCAGGAGGAACCTCATAGATAAGTATATGAAATTACTGCATACTGTTGCCTTTGGCAGGATGGCTCAGTTGGTTAGAGCATTACCTTAAAATTCAATTATCAAGATTCTAAGGGCCCAGGTTCGAATCCCATGCTAGTACTGTCACTGGTCAGGTCAGCAACACCTGAAGAAGAGAGGAGAAAAATACCTCTCGAAACATTGTGTATATACTAACCTGTTTGCTGTGATATTACTAACATTTGTTTGCTGTGATAATACTAACAGTTGGTGCATATACTAACCTGTTTGCTGTGATATTACTAACAGTTGAATGCATTTGGAATATTTCACTAAAAATTAAACTTTTCTAAAGACATTCAACACACATATTAGATGATGAAAATAGTCCAATATAAAAATACAGATAAATAAATAAATGTTCATTTTTAGATAATAAAAATAAAATCTGAATTTATATTTACTTTCAAATATTTCTTGTATAATTGGAATTAGTTTTAGAACTTTTCTTAAACATTATGATCTCATTTTTATTTTCAAACATATCATCTGGTATGTTTTTATTGTACCAATGCTAATTCAGTTTACTTCTGGGTTAATAAAGAAACCATAGGTATATTAAAATCACTATATTTACAATTAGAAGATGTTGTACCTAACAAATCCATTTTTAGCCAATTTCCAGCAATTACCTGATATATACAGATTATAAATTTACATACTAATAGATTTGCATAAGCAGTCATCAGTTTATCTGCAAATGAATTTATACATGTCTATTATTTAGTTAATATATAAATAGATTGTACATACAGCAGTCTGTTTTTGCACAATTTGTTTAGCTCAGTGCTCATTTTTGTTGATTTAATCTTACTCAAATATTTGTTATTCAGCAAGGGTGAAGGTTAATGGTACAGTGTCAATTTATTCTCTATCTTTAGTTAATGAGGATAATTTCTACTATATGATTTGCTGTGGCATTTGAGGTATCTGTTATAACTAGTTTTATTTCTTAGGCTCTGTTATAACTAATTTTACTCCCATTCAGTGAAGTCTACTCATATCTTTTGCAGCATACTTGTAACTTTCCTTACTGATAATAAATTAATCTTCATTGTTTTTGTTCATTTGAGTATAACTTCTATCAAGATTCCTCTGGTATAAAGGATGCACCATAATGTAAAATCAGATTATATAATTAATTAATTTAATTGCCTATTTACCTGTATAATTATTCTTTTGGGAATTTGTTTTTGCATCAATATTTTTTTAATTAAACTGGAATTGACACTAGGATATTTTATTTTCAGAGTTAAGTTTATTATGCAATCCACCTGAATAAAGTTTGTTTCTGCCTTATAATTTTTCAAATGTTTTGGTTGGTAATGACATCTTAACTTTCTTCCTTTATCCATGGTTATGGCTAGCAATACTGCCTAGACTGATTACTTTTGGAGAATAGTGTTTTTTTAATTATTCTTCTTTCATATTTACTTCTGGTGACTGATATTTTTTCTGGTTTGATATTTCTATTTGATTATTTTTGATGACTGGTGTGTTTCTGGGCTAATATATTTTTTGGAATCAATTTTCTATACTGCTCTTACTTGCAGTATATACTAGGAATTTTCTTGTTGATAGTATTTTCTGTCTAGTCTCTCATTAGTAGTATTTTCTGCATTGCTTTTTGTCTTATTGTCTTTGGTTTTTTTTTAGATTTCTACTTCAGCAAAATCAGAGTAAATTTAGGAATCTGTACTGGTCGTAACTTCCTGGATTTTCCTTTTTATATACTATATATTATATTTGTGAAGTATCTCACTTTAATTACTTTGCAATATAATTGGTTAAATCAATCATGTCCCTTTCTATAATATTTGTTTATTACTAAAATAAGCAATTGTTTTTGTTACTTTAGTTTCTTTCCATCAAGAATTGAAATATAATTGTCTTGGTGATATTTAGTCATTGCAACTACTTTAAACTGAACAGTTAATATTCCAATGCATGTTCAATGGAACATTTATATTTCTGAATTAATGACATCATTACACCTACAATAAACCAAGCCTCTTTTCAATTTTTCTTTCTCTCATTAGGCTCATTACAAATAGCACTAATCATTTGAGAAAAACATTCATGTCCACTAATTTTCTCATTATTAAAAAATATTAAATTAACCTGAGATTCCATTTTAGATTTCCTATATTGATAAATATGTTGCAGCAACCTTGTTGATATGTTAGCTTTTGTTTCCTCATAATAAATAGAATTGCAATCAGACTCATGGAAAATAATGTTTAAATAGTTTGATAAATAATTTAAAAGATAGTATGGATGGTGGTGATAAATATTGAGTTGTATATTCAATTATTTGCTGTGATTCTGGTTGTAATGCTATTTATTATGGGGATACAAAAGCTAATATATCAGCAAGGTGGTGGCAATGTGTTTATCAATATAGAAAATATAAATGGAATCTCAGGTTAATACAGTATTTTTTAATCATGAGGAAATTAGTGGGCATGAATGTTTTTCTCAAATCATTAATGCTATTTGCAATAAGCCTAATAATAGGAAGAGACAGTTAACAGAGGTTTGGTTTATTGCAGGGGTGGGTAATTGTTTTGGCTTGGGGGCTGCATAGGTTGGCAGAGAGCCGCATCGGGGGGCCACTTTGTGGAAATGAAGGTTAATGGAGGGCCGCACCTTTTTATGACACAGTAAACACACTGCTTTATTCCCTGTATTACCAAAAAAATATATTTGTTTGTCCATTCTTCATTAAATGCATAACATTCATTACTGATTTTACATTTTTTCAGAGTGTTCATGGTTTCACTAAAGTTGGAAATGTATATATTTGCTAATGCAAAGACAAAATTGAAATTAATCAGATCAACTGGAAAAGCACTGCACCTCGTATCTACACTGTGCATGTGTATTGATGTGGCCATTCTTGTAAAAATATGAGATGAAAATTTGGTCACCACAGGAAGGAAATCTCAGTCCAAGGTGAATTTTTCTGATTATCTTGGCGGGCCACTTAAAAACTTATAGAGGGCCACATGTGGCCCTCAGGCTGCTATTTTCCCACCCCTGGTCTATTGCTAAGTCTAATGATATCATTAATCAACATAATATGAGTATCCCATTAAGCATGCACAAGAATATTAACTGTTCAGTTTAAATTAGTCACCATGAATCTGGTATATAGTACTGAAAGTGTTTGGTAAATTAGTATTTGTTTTTCATTTTAAAATTTTTTATTCTCTTGTGTTAGATATTGATAAAATTTTATAAAGTGTTACACACAGCTAATGAGTTAAATTATAAGTGAAAACAGTTTTTAAACTTCAAAATTTTTAATAAGTAAAAAATGTAATTACAACTAGGTAGAGCCATACATAATTAAAACTTCTTTCATCTACACATATTAGCATTCATTATAAGACAACTTGTTCTATAAACTTGAAAAATATGACATTATATACTTATTAACTTTTCAAATTTATTATATTCCTATAACCTGCATATCTTATTATACATTGCCAATATTTTCTTATATATGATATTAGTAATATCAAATTAATTTTTTATTAAGAGATATTTCGTTGGACTACAGAAATATGGAAAGGAATGCAGAAATTTTATCATACATTATCACAGATGAAATAATAATATGTAAAATAAACTGATTCTAAGAGAAAATGTTTATTCAAAAGTAACCATCATTACTATTAGTAAGGATAAATTACTTTTCTCTACTTAAGTAATAAAATATTAATATACAACCTAACAAAAAATTCCCACAATTGAAACACTAGTCATATTACATATGTTATTTGTTATTTGGTTTGTATAATCATTACAAATCTAATCATTAAAACATTTATTTTCTTGAGATTGGAATGGCCAAACTTATTTATGAATGTCTGTGATATAAATGTACATTATTATTGCTATGAGAAATATTATTCTTCCAAATGCATGTGTGGACATTTTTACATCCTTTTTATAAATAATACTGTCTACATTTAAAATACTTCTTTATATTAGAAATATTCACAAATTAATATTAGTGTGTCCATTCATATATTTAGTTCATATTAATACCATTAATCATACTTACAATAAGTGGTATTTAATTTGTTTATATATATTTCAAGTACCACCCTCGCTGACACCTCAGGTGGTCTATAATATTGCCTGCCCTGAAAAATATTGTAAATCATCATATTATGGTGAGACCAGGGCATCTCTGTTCACTAGGTTATTCCAATACACATACTCCTATAATAAAGCACTGATGGACACTTTTTATAGTTCAGTTTTTGCACAGCACCATATGTCAGCCGGTCACGATTGCCAACCTAGAGATCCGGTGGTGGTTTGCAGAGAGTGCCATGATCTCAAAAGGAAGATAAAGGAGACTTACATTATCTTTAGAGAGAGTGACACCATAAATAGAAAAGACTATTGCTACAAAATATCCAGGAAATGGAATATGTAACTATCACATTTACATAAATTTACATCGCTCCTAATCAATTTCTTATCTATTTATAAATGGCTATGAATATGAGGGTTCTGACCCATGAAATCATTTAGCCACTTAATTAAATATATATATTAAAATATATATATACATTTCTTTAATTTGTCTTCAGCTTTGTGTGCTTGTCCATGTTAGCACATTTTATATTTTGCATTTTAGAACAATTAGCCACGAAGTTTAAACTGTTTGCTCATTTTTCATAAATAATAAAAGTCAGCAATTAAAATTTTTAAATCACTTTATAAGATAAAAATAATTAAAAAATATTAATTTATATAATATCATTTTTGAGATCTTTTTCCATTGTAAATAAAATGTTATACATAACAAAAATATATTTAAAAAATATAAAATTAATTGCATAATGATGTTTTAATATTTAAATATATACTTATATTAAAGCAAAAATTTTCATAAGCCAAAAATTTAAACATGTTTAAATAACTGATAAATAATAGGATAGTGGTGGCTATGGTTGTTAAAGAGCCAAAGCCACCAATATGTAGGGGTACTGAATTGAGTTCAGACCCATATGACTATATAAGCTTTTAAGCTTAGTTTGAAAATATTATTGTGTTTTCAATTTCATTCTCATAGTTTTGTAGTTAAGTGGAGATAAAAGGTGGTTGCTGGAGAGTTGCATTAGATCCTAAGATCTAGGTGCAGTGCTCTCAAATCCAAGGCTCCTCACTGATGATGGCCACAAGCCAGAAACTAGTCTGGGGATATTGGATGAGTAGGCATTAGATAGGGATTTTATGCACAAGCCTTCTGGCATCCTTTGATTACTCTAATTGGTACATGGTGGCACTACTGTATGGAGAGAGTTTTGCCTTGTTAAATAACTGATATTAACTGGACAATGCTTAATTTGAATGAATAAAATTGTAAGTATAATGTCAATATTAACAGCCAGCAAATATATACACTGATGCATTCAATATATACATAATCATTGTGTAAGCATTAATGCATAAATTATAAACTTATTTATTTAGATAGTTTACTTTTATCTTTCATATATATATAAATATTATTTATATTTAGAAATTTAAATATCCTGTATGCCATTTATTGTCTTTTGGATCTTTTTTTTTTGACAAAAATGATAAAATAAAACAGCATCTTGAAAAACAATAAACTTAAATAGCTTTAACCATTGTCTTGTTCACCATGCTGTTCCAGCATTTGTGAAATCAAAACATTCACTTTGTATATATTAGCCCTCTATTGAGAGTTTTGTTAACTTTTTTTCAGTGTTAAAATTTTGATTTTAAAAAAATTCTACAGATGTCAAGATAATTGAAAACATGGGGAATTAAGCCCATAAACTCCACAATAATAAGCATTCATTGTCTTTTTGGAGGTCTAGAACTTTGCAATATTATTTTGAGAAAATATTATGGATGACTAAAAATTTGACTTTTTTGGAAAGTTTATGATTATTTTTGCACAATAATTGTATGATAATTATTAGAAATCAAGAAAATATATTATTACATATTTATTTTCTGCAGAAATGTTTTATTTTTAAATGTAAAAAATTATATTTTTTCTGAGTAACATTACCATGGAAATTATGGTGATGGCAATTATGATCTGTTAGTAACATGTTATTACTCACAATATGTTAAAAAATATATCAATATCATAAAAATTATTAATAAAATTTAAACTTTTAAAGCATATATTAATAGATTTACCAGATATTAATAATTATTCATTTACATTTTAAATACAAACATGAAATAAAGAAGATTTAGTTCATTTTAGAAATTCACTCTACTCCTCATGACAGTTGAATGGTAAAACAATGATTTGTTTCAATTAAAATCTAATTTGTAAAATAATTATGAAAGTCAAATGTGATTTTTTATAATTTATTTAAATTCTAAATTAAAATATCTATCAAATGAAATCAAATTTATTATATTCTGATATATAATAATGGTTTAATACTAAAATAAAAGTTTACAACAAGTAAAAACAAAGAAAACTGTGAGAATGCTAGTGCACTGGAAAAGAGTTAATCTTTTGTGGTTGTTGTTGTTTCTTGCAGTCAATTAATTAAATTGAGACTCAATTTATTAAAAAATATATATATACATTGTCTTCAGTGTGACTAATGTTTGTAGTAAAATAAATTATTTTAATTTTTTTTATAAAAAAATTAGGGTTTTTCCCGCGATGTGAAAAAAAAATAAGAGTTTTTTTTCACCCCCCCCCCCCATATCATGGAAAAAAAAAAATAGAGGAAGAAAAACCACAAAAAAAAAAAAACACTTTCAATGACCCCCCCCTCTAATTCTGGACTTTTCCTTTTTTTTTCTTCCCCCCCCCTTTTTTGGATAGGGGGGAGGGGAGGAGGTGGGGTGGGGGTTTAACATTTATTATTAAAAATTATTTTACAAATAACTAAAATTAAAATATATTTAAAGACATTAAAATTATCATACAAAATTAAAATGTTTGCATTTCTGATTTTATTAAAATAGTATAAAAAATATTTTTGCTATTTTTAATAGTAAACAAAATATATTTCATTTTTACAATTATATTATACATTTTAAATTAGTAAAATTATTTTCAAAATTGAAAAATAATTTTAAAAAGTAAATAAGTATTATTTTTGCTCTGTTCTTATTTTTTAAATATTTTTTCATCTAGAATGAAAATAAACATAAAATACAGAATCACTATCATTATTATAGACCTGTTCATTGTAAAATTATATGTGTTATTGCAGGGTGAACTTATATATGTAATGATTGAATTTTACACACCTTGGCATGAAGTAAATATTTTTAATTCTGAAACACACACACATATATTGTTCCATTACTTTTCATATCTAAAAGTTTGTAGGCTAAGAATCTGAAATTTTAATTACAGCTGGAATCATATCATACGAGGGAGCCACTAGGAAAAGAACCTAGAGCCACAAAATTGAAAGAATCTTATATTTGCAGCTGTTAATTTTTATATGTATGACAGATCCAACTAACCTCTTCTTTGTAATCCCATTTTTAATATGCATGTATACATGATGATCATATGTTTTATTATCACATACAAGTGCTAAAGGAACAAACAAGTACACTTAAATATGTTTCAAATAATAATATGCTTTATTATAATTTTTACTTTTCTTTTATTCAAGACTCTTGATAGAAACAAATCATTAATAATTCCCCCTCTACCTTCCTCTTTTGTATAAACTTAACATGACTAACATTATCATTCTTTTTTTTCTTTTTATATAAATGAAAAAAAAACCCACAAAAGTGAAGAGTAATATGTATTTTTCATTCTTGAAGGAACATGCGCTTTTACTTATATATATAAGCATCCGAGACTGGTCCGAATCTTGACTGGCACAGAGACCAAGCAGCTTACTATTAGGAGTTAGTTATTACACTAAACCCCTACCCTCTCTTTCAATATTTACTCAACCCTTAAACTTTTCATTTATGCTTTCTTAAATCATTTCTACATTCTATTTTGATAACAATTTCTGGGATTCATTCATGGGATTATTATTATTTTTAATCTCCCCCTATAGTCTTGAATTTCATCAAAATTTATTTGAAAACCCTCCGTAAAAAAAAAATGTAAAAAAAAAAACACAAATATAAATAAATTACATATTTTAAATAAAACTAATTGGACAATGTAAACATAAGTATTATAAATATATATAGGTTCAGAAATCTATAGTTCAATCAAAAAGCAAAGTTTATATTACCCTGATTGATCAGTGTCCATACGCATTCCTTGGGATCCTTTGGGAGTTAATTTACAGTAACAAATTTTGTCCTCCGGCTAGCTTCGCTTTCTCTTAGGTGGCCTTGTTCCATGAGGTGGTTTTCCAATGTGACAAAAATCTAGGAATTGGCCAATGTCCTGGTTGGGAACGGATTTTAGTTGTTTAGCCTTCTAACATTTTATTTTCACTCTATAATACAGGGATGCCCAACCCGTAGCTCACGAGTCACATGTGGCTCACGTAACTGTTTAATGTGGCTCGAATTGCACTCTTCAAAAAAATTGATAAAATATTTTATGTTCCTTGATGGCTCATGCACACACTAAAAAATAAACATTTTTACAATACAAACAATAACGATATGCAGTGTCAGGTTTCACATTAAATAAAATATATTTTACCTGTAATTGTAATTTATATGTATGTTACCAAATTTTTAATAAATAAAATGTATTTACATTTTTTTTCTTTTTAACATATTACACCATTTTTTTTTTGCTGTACACGTTTGGTTTGGTGCTATATATATATTGTGTTTAGTGCTCTTGTATATATTGTTGTTTTTATCGAGAAAGATCCTTGTAGACGTTTGGTTTGGTGCTGTATATATATTGTGTTTAGTGCTGGAAATAGTTTTTATCGAGATAAATCCATGTACACGTATATATTTTGCTGTATATATCGATGTTTAGTGCTGTAAACAGTTGTTTTTATCCGTGTACACGTATATATTTTGCTGTATATATATATATTGATGTTTAGTGCTGTAAATAGTTGTTTTTATCGAGATAGATTCGTGTACACATATATATTTTGCTGTATATATTGATGTTTTCATCGAGAAAGATCCGTGTACACGTTATTTTGGCCACATTAAAAACGGCGGATTGATACCAATGTGAATAAGCCATCCCCCCCCCCACCTATCTCCCTACATTGCAGGTTTAGTACCCAAGTACCATGTTTATAAATGTAATATGAAAAATGTAATATATAATTGTGGCTCCCCAAATTTTTTTAAATTCTCAACTGGCTCGCGTCAAGTTAAAGGTTGGGCACCACTGCTATAATAGTTCTTTTCTTTTATTAAAAAAGCTAATCATTGAATAATAATACAATAGGTTTTTCTCTCTATTTATAGTCTTTTTTATCCATTGTCCTTTTATTGGATCATGTTCCCGGAACAGTGATTGCATTTCTTTAATTCTTTTTTTGTTTTTAACACCTTCCAACTATAAGACATGACAATAGAATTAATTACATTTCTTTTCCCCCTCCCTTCAGATTAGAAAATTTAATTAAAATTGTTCTCCAAAAAACAAAAAAATATTTTATTTTTTTCTTTTAATATCACTTATGATGTAATCTCTCAATCCAATTAAAAAAAAAACAACAACTAATCTACCATTTTGCCTTTTCTTTTCTTTCTGGTTTTTTTTTTTTCAAATCCCAATAATAAAAAATCTGATAAATCATACCAAAAACCTACTATAAAAAAACTAATTAATAATACCAAAAAAAAAAAAACTTGCTATACACACAGCATTTATTTCTTATTTTATACCTAATATACATATGTGTATATACGTAATTTACATGCACAGAAAATATAACATGAGCCAACCAAAATTGTCGGCTCAATATATATATATATTGTAAGGGTACATTAATCTGACCAAAACTTACCACACATGCCAATATTAAAAACTAAACCTACCAACATAATCTTTAAAATATTATTAATTAGATATTAATCAATTTTGTGTAAAATTGTGAGTTAAAGTTATATTCTTGACAATACTGACATATATATATATATTGTAGCCTTAACTTTTACTCAGCGCAATCTTTAACTTATTTAACCTCAACAAATCCTCATTTATTTCAAGTACCTAGTCAATTGAATTTAATATTAACTTTAGGATCAAACAAGGATGGCTAGTGTGTTTATCTATTAATATTAACAATAAGATCAAGTATATCTGGGCGCCAAATTGCAACTATAAATTGTAATGCCCACCAGAGATCATCATCATTAGTCATGTTTATGACTATAGAAGATAATGGAGAAAGTAATTAAATTGTCTCTCAAAAAAAAAATAATATTGATAAAACCATTCAATCTATGTAGTCTTAATTTCAAACCTAGCATTAGTCATGCAAATATTTCATGATAAATTTATTATTAAATTTATAATAATGAGACAACTTTCTTCCATAACTTTATCATAAATATCTGATCTTGAGTGGTAACTATGGAAAATGTTATATACATTTCTCATTTATATATGACTGGAAATAAATCAGTAATCGATGCAGATAACTCATAATTTATGTTCATAATATAAAATTATTATTTTATTTAATACAAGATAAAAATTATCATAAATAATTTCTTCCCATTTAATTCCATTACTTTATTTTTTGTTCTCAGCATCTATCACTTTTAATAGCTACAATTATATAACACGGAATGTCTGTGTTATGTTCTCTAATCTGATAACCCTTAATCTTATTTCTTTAAACACACATATTCCTTTCAATCAACTATCAATTCATGATCACTATTCTAATAATAGTATTATAATTTTATTATAATATGCTACTTGACTTCCAAACTAGCTCTTAGACTAATAATCGAACTGCTCTTTCTCAAGGTCTAGATCTGTCAAGAGGTGCACTTATAAGCGATTACATTGTAATGGATATGACCCCAAATATGCTAAATTAAATTTTAATATGAGTTTACTAGTGGGAATCACTCTAAACACCAAGAGCAGGAAAGGGATTTTATGTCTGCTCCCAATATTCACAACATTACAACAAACCAAATGATTAAATATATCAAACTTAAATTAACTATTCCCTGCCATTTTATTCTATATTATATAATCTATTGACCAAATTTTAATTAATAAATTTAAACCTATCATATTTTTCCAAATAAACTATGGAAATAAAACATGGACATTAATCATATAAATCAATCAAAAATTACTTATGTAAGTAAAATACGGAAATAAATCATAAAATTAGATTATGCAAATTAACTATGAAAATAAATTATGTGAAAATGAATTATGTAAAAGTGAATTATGTAAAAATGAATTATGTAAAAATGAATTATATGAATCGAATATGGAAATAATAAATATAAAAATTAATACTGTAAATCAATCATGGAATTAAATTATCAATATAAAAATGAATACTGTAAATCAATCATGGAATCAAATTATCAATGTAAAAATGAATACTGTAAATCGAATATGGAAATAATCAATATAAAAATGAACAATTTAATTTTAAATATGAGCAAATATTAGCTCTAAATATAAGTGCTGGATGTAGATTCTGGAGACATTTGAAACATTAAAACACAAAATACAATGTAATTTTATAACAATAATAAATCTTTATTACATTAATAATAATGATAATAAATAAAAATAAAACAGACTTATATATAATATTGTTACACTCAAATATATATCAGATCTACTAAAGACTAATAGTGATGATACGAATCCATATTGAAATTAACTAATTTTCTGAATGATTTATTCATTGTTTTGACCCATTTATTTATCAAATATTAAAAACGCTTATGCACGGAATCAGAATTCCGTCTCTTTAACTTTAAGAAAAACCTATAAATTCCTGCTCCCCCTTTTTTTTTTTACAAACATCAATTGGATTATTTGAAAATAATTTATCAGTTTTAGTTATTCTAACAAGTAGTAATAAATAATCATCAATTTCTAAATTATTTCAACAAGCAATAACTTTTATATTTCTTATGAAAAAGAATGATGTGACACTAAAGATCTGTCATTGGTCCTGCACATGGGTTTAAATTCAAAAACTACAATTTTATGTTCATGCCTGCCAGATATTCATGTTTTTCGACCGTATATATTTTGATAGGTCAGCATGCTACCCCAGCTTGACGACCCTCAATTTACCATCCTTCACAAAATCGACTATAGATCAGTTAGCTTCTAAATTAAAATCTTTGTCATCCCCCCATCAACACACATACATCTGACTGAATATTTTATCCTGTCCAGGCAACTTTTATTCTGTCATACATAAGAAAAACACTCTTCATACTTCATATCACCATGCAGTATTTTTTAATGTGCACACATCAGCATCTTGGTAAGGGAAATTATAAAAAAAAACTCCTAACTTCAAATGTTTGCTTTAGCCAGATAGAGAGAGAGGTCTTTTCTTGAGACTTAGAATTATGTGAAGAACTCTTGTCTATACACTTACTCTATATAGGCATGCACAACATTTTCTACAACTCGAACAATAACACTATTAATAATTCCCTATCTTAACAAAAATAAATGGAGTGAGAACTGGTCATCTTCTACTGCCATAGTAAATAAATCATGAAACAGCTATTTTCTATCTATGAGGTGGTAAGATAACTCTACCTCAGTAATAACAAGCATTTATAGCTTTACATATGCACACACATACATCGATTACAGTCTAGATAAATGAAAAAGACCAACCAGATCCAGAATCAAAACTATGAATTTTCTCAATTTTAAAAAGTCAAGACCACAACAACATACACCCAGTATTTATATTAATAAAAGATCAAATCAACACTATAGCATACCAATGATCCTTCATATGGTCATCCAATCACTCTTCATATATCTAATATTAAGCATAAAAAAAAATTTTGTTAATAAAAAAAAATTATTTGTATCATTTTTTTTCTTTTTTAAAAAAAATTATGTAAGCATTTATACTTCAATGGGATCAAAATCATTTTCCTTTCTTTCCTTTAAACATTTTAAAATATAAATAATAAAAAATTAAATTAATATAATCTTAAAGTTTCTATAGAAGCATGCTACATGTTATATAAACAAAGTGAAATAAAGAATAAATATTAAATATTACAATAGTCTCTTTCCAATGTCTTTTCCTTCGATGTTATTGTCCATCAGTTAATTACTGTATTTAGTTCATTTTGTTTGGAGATAGCTATATAGATGCACAGCATAGACAGTTATTTTTAATCAAATGTATATAAAAATGCACAGACAGTTATTTAAATCAAAATCTATAAAAATGTAGACAGTTATTTTAATCAAAATGTAGCTACACAATAATTAATAAAATTTTAAAAGAGTTTTGCTGATTACCTTTCCATTTTGATGAGTTTCTTCCTGGGTTTGAATTCATTTGTTTCCTTTTTTTCTTCTCCATTTTAAGGCTTAAAATACAGTCAACAAGTAAATTCTGATTATTAAACATGAATTGGCTTTTAAACATTATACAAAAGTTTGCTGCTGTTTCTTCAAACAAATTTTAACCAACCAAATAATTATTGCAATATGAATTGGTCTTTTAATATTATACAACAGTTTGATAGTTCTCTCCTTAAATGAATTTTTAATAAGCCAAATAGACAGGTTGTGGCATTCAACACAGAGTCTCTTATTAAAAGTTGATTTGTTCATAATTGACTTGAGGGAGTATGCACCACTTATATATGAATTAGAAATTCATATCTTGGTTATATTGTAAACTTCTTAAACATATTATTAAACTCTGAGAAAGAAAATTGAAAAATCAGAGAAACACTTTCAGAGATAAAAATTATTTTAATTAGCCAGTTGGTTCTGAATTAGTAAAAGTCCACCCTCTTCATTTTTTCCAGCCCTTTTATATTTACAAGAAGGGGAAGAAAAAATATCTGTCAGTCCTTCTTTCTATATCTGGTTCTCAAATTTTAATTAAAATTCTTTCTCAGAGTGACCATTCAAAACCCATTTATTAGCTGTCAATTCTAACTTCTGACCCCATCTCCATTTCCAGCACATGGCCAAATAGTTTTGGGTAATTTATGAAAAGCAATTAAAAGAAAATCCAATTAAAAGATAAATTTACTGACAATTTTTGGTAAAATAAATGTTACATTCCTTTATTTAAATAATTTCTTATTTAGATTTACATTTTAGATCTAGGGATAATAAATTAGAACAGATTCATTTTTTTTCATTTTTCCACTATATCATGAAGTAATATAGACTACTATATCAATTTCTATGAAGGAAAAAAAATCAAACCCATAAATCTGTATCACACACACATACATATGCAGAACACTAAACAGAAAACGGGTTATAATTACAAACATAAAATATCCATTATAATTTCTGATAATCACAAACATAAATATCCATTATAATTTCTTATAATTTTAAGCCTATTCTCTTGAAAAGAAACTGTCAAACTAAAACCACTGATAATTATTTCAATTTCAATTTTCAGCAACTTTTTAGTAATAAACATTAAAATTCATAAAGACTTTATCTTAGCCATATAAATATTTATTTCTCAATTATCATATTGGTAAATTATTATAGCAGCATACAAAAAAAATCAATCCCCCTTGCATTAAATAATGCTAGCTATATTTTATACAAATACATACTGTATCTCTATATATGTTACATTTGAGCTATACAGTTATTGATTTTTCAAATAAAACTTTTCAACTTTTCTTTCATTAAAAAAAAACTTTTTGCCTACAATTAGTTTCATTTTCTTACAATTGGTTTAGAGATGAAATAAACCAAAGGTCACAATATATACCAAGCTTATAAACACAAGCAGGTAAAAATCTCAAAAAACAAAAGAAAGAAATTATTAATGTTAAATTTTTTATTTATTTATTAATCCAACATAAAATTCTATAAATTTTGAAATGATGTCAACAATGAAAATAAAAGCACAATCTTGAAACTCATACATCAATCAGTGAAAGAACACAATATAGAACAATATTCTTTTTAAGAAGAAAAGAAAAGGAAGGAGAGTAAATTACATGTTTTTTTTAATTTACTTTTTAAATTTCTAAAATTAAGTTAGTTATCATTTTAACTAGCCCAATAGTAGAGCTCATTTGCCACTACAATTAACATGATGACCACGATAATAAAAAGATTTACAATGCACTACAATCAAGCAAAGAAATTCTCTCAGCATGGGAAAGATAGTTATAAAAGAATCTGAGTCACCAACACAAAGATCTAGATGATGACTGAAGATTATCCAATAAACTACCATCCAGTTCATGCAAAGAAACTTTCCTAAAGACAAAGATACTCAGTCATTTCACAATGTGAACTACAAAACTTTGAACTATGGATAGACCATGTGGGATTACCATCTCAAATTATATTTTTATAATTTTTTTATTTATTCTTATTTCACTTGTTAAATTGGTTTCTTTCTTTTGAAACAGGGAATCAATCCATCCAACCATCAATTATTCTAAAGGGAAGAGGTGCAATCAATTCTATTTTTTTTTTAAATTTAATAATAAAATTTAAGTGCAGACTCCCAAACTGACTTGCCTTATCAGATTTAATGCCATACCTTGAAGACCAAATGGGTGACCGCAATTAGATACCCCTCTTCCAGAGTAAAAGATCATCCCATTATGTATGCTGCCCAAATCTGTGGAATTCTTAAATAAGAGCATGGCAGCATATTTTTCATCCCATTACAATACATACATTTTTTCTCTTAAAACAAAACAAGTAAACATTATTTTAAGAGAAATTTCAATTTTAATATTTTAAATGCTTAAAATATAAAAATTATTTGAATCTCATATGCATAGATACATTAACTAAACTTGCATTAAGTCATCATCCAATCAGCTTTAACTGATGATAGTGGTATTATTTTGGATTGTTTTTTGAGTTCATATTAGCACTTCAAGAATACATAGTGATATTTGCAAGTGTCAGCATGAAATCATGGAAATATTATTACAAAATGCTAATTTGGACTTGAGCAATCTTCACAAGATGAAAACTCAAAGTTTTTGTTTTAGATACTTTTAAGATTTTTCAATTCATCATTAGTTTGTAATTAAATAGTGACATTTCATAAATAATAATTTTTGGAGCTAAGGATAATTTCTAATGCCATCTTTATTAAATTTAATTAACTAGTGTGTATTATGTAATTATCCAACTGTCTTTAGCAGATGAAAATGAAACCACTTTTGACTGTTTTTAGAGTTCATATTAATATGATAAGTATGGATAATAAAAGTTAATTATTTAAATTAATTAAGACAGTGTTACGTTATTATGTGTTGCCTTTTAAAAATTATTAGTTATTATATCTCTGTAATAATAAGTGTAATAAAGCTCAAGGCTAAATGGATTTGTAAGTAACCATTAAAAGTCAGTCAATACTTAGATAATCCCAATATCAATAACAATCAACAATTTCAAACTATTGCCAAGCCAACTTCCTTTTAAATTGTTGATTGTTATTGACATTGGTAACATCTAAGTATTGACTGGTTTTTAATGATTATTTAAATATGTGTATATTGTTTATACAAAACTTTATGCAATTATAAGGGACATGAACTCAGAGTTTCAAACTTTCTACATCTATCCAATCCATTTTATACAACCAATACACATGACCACATATATGTGAAAAAGATAAATGATTTCCAATATACATACTTCATGCTAAACCAGCACTCATCAGTTGGTTCAAATCACAATCTTCCAC